>VWZY01005166.1:162782-268707 GCA_013399075.1 Chloroceryle aenea | reverse complement strand
CTTATAAGAAAGATGGAGACAGATATATATATTTATACCCAGGTCTGTAGTGACAGGAAAAGGGGGCAATGATTTTAAACTAAAAGAGGACAGGTTTAGATTGGACATTAGGAAGAAATCTTTTGTGGTCAGGGTGGTGAGACACTGTAATGGGTTGCCCAGAGAAGCTGTGGATGCCCCATTCCTGAAGGTGTTCAAGGCCAGGTTGGATGGGGCATTGAGAAACCTGATCTAGGGAAAGATGTCCCTGCCCATGGCAGGGGGCTGGACTAGATGATCTATAAAGGTCCTTTCTAACCCAAACCACTCTGAGATTCCACAATTCTCTCAAACTGTCCCCTAGCTGCAGGTATTGAAGGTATGCAATTTGAATTTACCAACAGAAACATTTTTAGAACTCTGAAAAATTAGGCATTGTTTGTCTGAAATAGATCTGCAGATCAGTATGGGAGAGCCCTCCAAGCTACACTGCCATATGCTTTAAGGAACATCACTATCACACTTTAAGAGTCACTGAAACACATCCACTAATGCCTGTGTCACGTGGTTCCTAATCCCCCCGTGACAGTAGGTGTGCACCCCCTCCCCTGCACTCAGCTTCCTTGACTGAATACATCGTGAACAGGTTCTTAGAAAGATGCATTATTTCATATTATTTCGTTTCAGGCACCAAATCCTGCAGATATGAATGAAACTGACAGAAAAATGAATTCCATCCTTTATCAGAAGACTCCACCGTGACAGCCAAAGCAGCCAACTGCCAGGACCTCTGGAAGAGCATTTTACTTGGCTCAAAATGCATTTAATGAAGCGGTCGAGAGAAACAGGACAGGATTTAAAGAAAGGACTTAGAATTTCCACAGGACAACTGTAGAGCTTTCTAATATAGAAATTTGAGATGTAGTATCTTGCTGGAGATTAGTTTATTTTTTTAAATTAAGAGTACAAAATTAAACTCAACACAAAATACGAACAACATGAAACAATTAGTGCCCTGCATTTACGCATTGTAAACAGGTTCTTTTCCAAACTTTTCCCTGTTTTGCTTCATTTTTAAAGGCAAGTCCTACATTTTCTAGGCATCGAAGAAATAGAAGGAAGGTCTTTTTGACAGGGATAAAGGAAAACCAAAATACAACAGCATGATTTTAGAGCACGATACGCTATCATAAATAGATGATGAGTTTACCGGATAGCCATTTCGCCCTGGTAGACCCTGGTGAAATGAGATGAAATGGTATGACACACATTAACAACACAGTCATGACATATGACATCACAAACATGCAGAGTACATCACCAGCAAACTCTATTTTGTATATTGATTCAACTTTGATACGTGAGGCTATTACAAAGCACTACATAGGGAATAGATGCTGCAGAGTGGAGAAGCGAGGCTTTGGCAAAGGAAAATTGAATGTTTAAACTTAAATAAAGCCTCTAATTAAAGGGCTACTGGCTACTTCTGGTGTTCACTGAAAATCCTTTTGTAATGAATATCCACGTAGACTGAGGGGATAATATGTGGTTAAAAAAACCCATAAGTTTAGCACTTAAGCAGTGAAGTATTAGCTACATAGGCTGCCAGTAAAACGTAGGTGCCAAAGAAGAAATTTTGAGACTGCTGTAACATATCATTAAAAAACCCAACCTTGAAAGCACCAGCCTTTGCCACTCGGTAGTCATGTGCCAGGAAAATAAACAGAGCACTGCAGCAGCCTTTGGAAATACAACATACACCTAATTCCAGGCAGTGCTGTGTGGGATATACAAATATTTGCTATTTTAAATGCAAACGATTACCACAGTCTCCCAGGCAAAAACAATAATTAAGTTCAGCACTGTCAAAAATTAAAAAAAAAAAGTGAACTAGGAACAGAAATTGCATTTTAAAATGCCTTGTAGCAACTCAAACCTTTACTGCCTGTCAGCAAGATGAAGTCTTGTAAGCTCTGAGCATGAAACTTGGAATTTTAAGTCAGATACTTCCTAAAATTATTCAGTTTGGGGAGTGATTTCAGGTCTGTGTTAATATCTCCTCAACTGAGCCTTTCGGGTTTGGGTTTTTTTCTTTTAAAATGGACCTGTACTAAAGCAGCAGGGAGCTGAACTCAAAGACATTCATAATGAGGCACCCAGTGAACTCTTGCCATGATGCCTTGCTGCAGGAAAACCACTTGTGTCATGATTTATAGTTGCTCCCTGCATTTCATGGGAAGACTGCGGATGAAATTGGAAAGCCAGTGTTTCTTTCAAATAAACAGCACCATTCTGGATTAAACCTGGCACTTTTTTGATGACTTGTGTAAATGAATTTCCCACTATGAACTGCTGAGCACGTGGTCCAAATCTTTCAATGGCAGGTAGTACCACTGCACAGTCAAATCATTAGGTCCCAGCAGAAAATCAACTGATTGATCACTATTTGTAAATATGCCTGTAGAATAGACTAGAAAACAATCTGATCCTGAGAATATAGGGGAAATACTGTATCTATCAAAGAAAAATATAATAGAAATCTGCAAATTTTAACAGAAAAACGCTTTTAATGGCCATACTTTTACACCATAGGGTGCACATGGATGGCATGACAAGTATGAATGTTTGAGTTATATGTGTTTAGTCCTCTTCTTCTAGCAGACTTTGGACCTACCATGAGAATATACAGCAAAGCAAACAAAAAACAAGCAAAGAAATAGTAATAATAATTAATACCAAACAATCAAACCCCAAAACAACCATCAAACCCCAGAAGAGAGAAACTCTTTTCTTACAAACAGGATTAGGAGAAGATTCAACCAATTTACTAAACTGAAGAGTATTATTTAATGCTCATTTTACACAAGCACTTACTGGCTTCAGTAACAATGACACTGCCATGAGCTGGACAGCCCGTGTACCTCTGAAGAAGAAGGGGCCTGTACCCCCAGACCTTGTGGTAAGTTCAGAGGAGGTTACTACCCAGCAAAAGGCAGAGTGACCAAGTTGGATTTAAGATAGCATCCTTGTACTTTTTGACAGTGCAGTCAAATATCTCTTATCAAGTCATAAGCAAAATGAACATTATGTACTCACGTGGAACTGTGATCCACACTGCTATATGGAGTGCTGAATAGAAAGCTTGATTTAGAGATTTTTTTTTTTCTTAAGGAACTTTCTGAGTAAATTATTCAGCTCCGAGATAATTAGTGAGTGCTTACACCATATAAATATCAAAATTCCCTCTTGATGATACATGATAATTTTATCACGGTGATCACTTAACAGGATCTAACAGATTGCTCCCTGATTCTGGAAGAACCAACAATGTGTCACTGTACTTACAGGAGGTCCTGTGGGGCAGGGGAGAGGGAAAGAGGGGGGAAAAAAAAAAAGAGAAAAAAAAAGTATGTAAGCTTATGAAATTATTCAAGAAAGACACGTATGTACAAAGCCAAGCACAAGGCCTGGGGATTGTGAGCAGCACTGCTCACACAATGGACACATCTCCCCATTCAAGTACTTCTTAGCTTTGGTTGTGCTTTGCAACATGTAGTACAACTGACACCCATGCACATGCTCTTACCTTGCCAATTCTTCAGTTACAACCATGCAAACTTATGCAAGTTGCTTCTCCATCCATTTCCATGCAATTTCATGCAGGTCTGATCATACCAACCATGACCTACAGTTAATTTTGTCAGACCCACATAAAGCCACACCACCAGCTTTGGTTACCCATGCAGTTGGCATTTGATCACAACGTGGCTGCAGAATTGCACAGAGTACCCTTGGCATTTAACCTTGGCATCTTCTCAAGACGTACGTGTACCAGCATCCTCCAGCCTTCCAGCTTTGCCTATGAGGGGAGGTTTCAGTGGCCACCTGACAGTGCTGAACTTTCTTTTCATCACCTTCCTTTCTCAAGGCACACATATAAAATGCTCCCCATTAAAATGTCACACTTGCTGAAGTGATACTTGCACATTTTTTCAATTATTTAGACTCAAAGTCTTTTGTATAGCAGTTCTTGGAAATATTATCAAAGGACCACAAATCAAATCTACTATTTCAGTCTTATTAAGTTGAGCAGCTGCAGCTCCCAAATCAATAGCATTTCATTAAGCTTTTATGCCTCTCTCTAATTTCTGAATAAAGTGAAGTGCAGGAGGAGTATAAAACAGCAGCAGCTGTACACAGAGATTGCTTTTAATATTGACAGCCTTTTGGTTTTAACAATGCTATTTTATTGTCCAGTAACTAAGGTAATTTCTTTACCCTGGTAAACATTCTTAAACGGCACTTTAAGGTGCAGGTCTGTTTTTAAATGAGAGATTGAGTTTCTTTATTAATAGTTTAAAATGTGTTTATTTGAGATGTAAAATGAATCGTCAAGCATCCTGCAAAGTAATTGCCAGAATCATTTGGAAGAAAATCTCCAACCATAGAATTTCCTTCTGTACCACAGGATTTTTCCCTGAAGTAAATACTAAGCCAACGCTGAACAGAAACACTGAGGTGATTTGTGTTAACTTTTGGCAGAGCTTGGCTTCAGTTTCGTGATGCAGGAAATAATTTTGTAGAGCCAGATAAATTACCATTTACAGAGATAAGAAAAGCTACAGAAGATTTACAGAGATCAAGCTGATTGGAAGATTTTCCTAACTGGTAGATTAGATGAGACAGCCAAAGGGAATAGAAATGCTCATTTTCTCCTGCATCGCCTCCAGAAAGTTCACCTTTATGAAAAACTCAATCCTGCAAAGTAATCAACAGTTCCAATTCCTGTGAATGTCAGCAGGAGGACGTGCTCTGCATCTCACAACACTGTCTCAAAACAAATTTCAAGCTCCACGCTAACAGTGGGATTCTCTCAACAATCACCTCCCTGGTACACGGTAACAAACCAACAAATGGTCTTCATATTTCCTAAGAACTTCATTGCTACTCATTGCTAGTAAACAATTTCCTATACAGAGTAGCCTACTTATCACATTATTTCCCCGAGTACTGACATTCCTTCTTTATTTCCTTATAAAATTGTTCTTTCTCCTCAAACCAAGGGAGCCTGATGCAACACTGACAGAGTGCTCCAGCTACTGACCTACGTGGAGTTATTCTAACTTGGCACGAGTATGAGGAGACACCACAACAGTCTGACAGTTACTAAGGTGTGACCAATGGTGCCATGTCAAGCATTTTGAAGCGTGCCTACAAATTAATGATGCTCAAGTCTAGAAAACTATCTGGAAGGCCACCAGGTATATGCCAAGGGTCCAAAATGTTTAACACAGAATTTTCAAACTCTTTTTCAGATCACACAAGCAATAAAATGAAAAAGGCAGGCATGCTGGGTATGCATCTTCACAAAACCACAGACATCAAATAACACAGGATCTCAGGAAACTGAAAACTTACCAGTCTCTCCTCTTCTGCCCCGCTTACCTCTTTTCCCTGGAGGACCTAAAAAGAAGATGGTGGGTTGTAACTTTCTCTCTTGAAATTATGAGTAGAATATAATTTGTGTTTGGATGTAAGGGAGTTAAAAAGATGCATTATATGAAATCCAGAGTCTTTGGCTGAGCAGGGGTAAAAGATAACCAGAATAAGATTTAGGAAGTTGAAGATAACATTGACAGCTACATTACCACTATAGGCTCTCAGAAAAAAGGCAGGAGACACGTTAGAGGTCATCCACTTCATCCCTCTTTCTCAAGGAAAAAGTTAACCGCATCTAAATTATTAGTGGAACATCCACATCCATTTTTTTCCCAGTATTTCCCTGCTCTGACAAGTGGAACATTTTTCTTTCTGTCCAACTTTCTGCACTGCAGCCCATCAATTCCACCATGAATCCCAGAGATGAAATTGTTCCTTTGCTTCTCTCCAAATTTTTGTATTCCCCAGAACTGCTGCACCAGTTTTTCAATCCTCCCAAACCAAACTTACCACAGGACATTAAATTCCATTCAGTTATTCCTGTGTAAGTCAAAAGAGTAGTATCTATTTATAAGAGCACACCCTCTGCAAAATGCATCCAGCCTTTATCTGAAAGCATCCAGAAGATGAAGAAACCATCAGCTGGCTCCCCATGCCCCATACTAACAGCAGTCTGTGTGGTGTTAGACACTAAGCTGCTTTGCTTCCAGTATTTATGCTTTTTGCTAAGGAATCCTTTGCTCCTCACTGTCCTACCTCCCCAAATACCTACATACTATAATCAGTGTCTGCTGCCACCTCTAAACTAAAAAATACAATATTCTTTTGTCCCTCATTTCTGAACTCCAACCTTTAACTTCCTTCCTAAACCGTAGACACCAGCACAACATCCTTCCCCTCCTCTTGCTGAAAATGGGAGGAGAGCACACTTGTGCTGCTCCCTGGGCAGCTGAGGAGGGGAGGCAGCAGCTGTGGGGGTGCCACAGAGCACTGAAGAGCTGGTGCTCTGAAGAGAGAGCCACAGGTGGGACTCTCAGAGCTGCTGAGGAGAGGCAGGGGTGGAATTTTCAAAAGCAGTGACGGGTGCAGCAGCAGCAGCACCTCTGCTGTGTTTTTTTCTGCACACCACAAAAGTTATGAAAATCTCTCCAGTAATAAAGAAATCGAACCAGCACCCCTGACCTCTGGCTCATCAGGCCAGTGATATTTAAGGACCATCAAGGGATGTGAATCCCTTCTCCCTCTCATTATATGCTCTTTGTTTTCTGCACTACTCAAGGGTGGTGGCATTTGCAAACCTCTGAGAAATTGTGAGATGAAAAGTGAATCTTGCAATCTTCAACTGGATTCTGGGGACAATTTGAGGAAATAATTTATCTCCATTTATCTATCTATTTATTTATTTATTTACCAGTACAAACCAATTCATTTTAAACAATCCCAGATGGTTCCAGTTCACAGAAACCCTACTGCTGACATTTCAGGTCATCACTAGATGACCTAGTACTTCAGCAAGTACACAAGCTTTCATGTTTTCCTGAACAGGCTGCTTTCTCTTGATCTCAACTGCTAACATCATCTGTTGCTCCATGAATTTTCAGTTATCAAAACCCTGGGCATTTTGCTATAAATATTAATTTTCCATCTGTCTCTAGTTTTAGAACTCTGCACTAATTGGAGGATTTGGTGGAGACTCAGTGCAGCAGAAGGAGCGGTGAATGAAGTTATGCTACACACATTGTCAGCTTACAACAAGTCCACAGATTTTTAACAGCTCGCACAAGAAACACAGCACAGGACACAGCTATTCTGAACGCTCTCACACGAGGTAAAAACCTCTCCAGAACAGTCTCAGAAACATCCCTGTTGAATTGAATTTAATCCTATCTTTTTATATTAAAAAATATAAAGCTTAGAAATAAAACCACAAGTTTAATTCTCAGAGGAGTGAGCTGGGTTAATAAAGATTAATGACACTGAGCAAGAAGATAAAGCTAGGTTACAGCAGCCAGTTTTGCCAATACATGATTTTCCTAAGCTTACTACATTTACCTGTAGGTAGGGAGTAAGAGTAAAATGTCAGATCATCAGCTGGTTCTCACTTGTAACTTAGTTTAGCTTCAAAATATTTGAAATAATTGTATTCTCCCAAAGCATTTATGAATCTCATTATTGTGAGCAGAAAGTTTAGAAAGGATTTTTTTTTTCATTCCATATCTACAAAGGGAATTTGGAAAATTCAATCAATTGAGGGTGTTATATTTCTGAAAACTAAGTCAATTATTCCTTTGAATTTACCTTCCCAAGCACTAAATAGCAGCTGCTCAAAAAGTTGTGCTTTTCTCACCCACCATAAGAAACTGGCAAACAAATAAACTAAAAAACACAGAGAAAAAAAACCTCACACCCCCACCACAACCAACTTCAGCCACACAGCAGTTTTAGACTTTGACACTTGGTATTTTAACTGAAATCTAAGCAATAAAAAGTAACAAGTCAATTATAAGGCTGTAACAAACAATTCCTTCCCCCTCCCTTAAAGTCCTCTCATTAAACCCCCCAAATTATTCCTAATCCTCAGTAGAAGTAGCTGTTGAAAAATTTCCCACTGCAATACCAGTGCAGAATGAGAATGTAACTATTAACAGGATTTCCAAGACACCTTCAAAGATATTCAGCCCAACTTTGAGGACAAAAGAAGAAATACTTTCCATTGTAATAATGCACATTTATCAAGCACCAGAACACTGGGCTCAGGTTTTTGCTTGGTAAGAATCAGTTACGTTGCTTCACACCAACTAAGAACCCTGAAAACAGAGGGGTAGGCAACGTGCACCTCGCCTACATCAAGTTTGGCTCCATAACTTTCTCTTACTTAATCTTCTCCAGACAAATCCTGTTCTGTTAAGGAGATAGATTTAATAATGAAGTGGTCTGATTAGGTCTCAACAGTCAGGTCTTTCAAAACAATCCACATACTCCTCTTCAGAACTAAGGGTGGTACGAGCACTGTTGCCTTGGCACCACCTGTATTCTTTCATTTACTGGGATATTTACAGCAAACCAACTCTACTTTTCAAAGCAGCAGGCTGGAAAAACAAAAGGAAACAAAAAAAAAAACCCAAGCAAAAACCAACCACACCATATTTGGTGGATAAGACCCAGAGTCACTCTACCAGCACCTGCCAGGCCTGTCAAAATGCTTTCACCATTTGGTCCTATCGGCTGATCTGGGAAGCCAGGTTTGTCCTAAGTTTGGAAAGAAGTACAGTGACATTATCAAGTCAAAGGAAAAGGATTTACCCATCTTGGGTGACACCAAACTCCAACAAGTACTCACTATCCCTGCAAGTAACAGCTCCCACACTGGTGAAACAACCTCAGAATAACAGAAGAGTTCAGAATCCTCTTCTGTGTTCCAAGACCTTGCTCACATGTTGTTTGACACCAGACCTGCAGCTACTGTTAAAGGTAATGAGTATTCCATGTGCACGTGAGAAGAAGAATATTTTCCTGGCCGTTTTGAAGGGTATCCATTTCACACGTAGTCTACAACAATGTAAGGATTTGCCTGTCAAGTCAGAAGAAAAATGAACTGTCCCAATTACATTCTCAGAGTAAATCCTGAGCAACTTTGCTGTTAGTAGAATTATATCAGCATCCTCAAGGATAAAACTGCCAACCTTGCTGTGATATGGGATTAAAATATCTAGAAGTTATCTGAACCAAACCAGTGAAGCCACCCAAAGTATCCTTCCTGATCTGGCTGTAACACTGGCAAGAACCCTGTTCTAGGTTGCATTTCAAGCTCCATCATCCCAATTTATCAATGGGTTCAACTCTCTCCTTTCCATTTCCAGAGTGTAACCCAGCTGCCATCCTTCAATCCCAATCCACACTTCTCCCTCTCAAACAATCTCAGCATGGACTTGCAGTACCACACTGCAGAGAGCCAGCCCCTCGCTGCTCACAGGGAGACAATTGCTTCCCCAGCAAACTGGAACCTTGGCAGTTTACAGCTGCAGCAGCACCGAGTGAGGACACAGGCCAGCGGTGAAGGCAGGCAGCAGAGCAGAGCAGCAGATGCTGAACCTAACACCTCTTCCTGTGAAATCTGCGTGCCATCAGCAGCGTGCTGACTCCAGCCAATGTTGCATGACTAACTGTCCCGTCCTGCTGGAATGGTCACCAACTCCAGCAACAGCCACCTGAATCATCCCAATGGGCTGAGCTCCGAGGGCTGTCTGGGCACGTGAGATTCGACAGACACATCCCCAGTCCTTTCCCATAGCATGGCCATCAATTCCAGCCTGAGTAGGGAAGAATAGGAAGATTTCTATCTCTCAAGCTGAGCACGTTCTTACAAACACTGCATGAATCAACTCCAGCCTACTTCATCAGCTTTTTTGCTCTTCCCTCTTTTCTCAGCTTCTTTAGCTCAAGTAACACTTGGGCTCTTCTTTCCTCCCACTCTGCATAATCAACCCGCCTGCTGTGTCAGTCTTCTGCGTTGTACCTCGGCCTGTCTGGGACAGTCTGACTGAATTTCCTACCTCCTAAAGTGATCTACCTCATTTCAAGCCTCAGCTGGAGAAATAACATCCATTGTTTCGCACACAGTGCATCATCTCTCTGGCTCACCATGAAACATCATTGTGTTGCAGGGCTTGGATACATGTCAGAGGCGATTATGAAACTTGGCTGAGGAAATGCCAAAATCAGTCTATCTGATCTACAGCAAGGAAATATGACCTCCCTAAATCAGATTACTTGTACCACTTCTGTGCGTGCTGCATGCCATCTGATTAGAGGCATGGAGCCTAGCATCACTTCACTAGCACCAGACACTACTGAGGGACCTCACAGAATCCCAGGAACACCACTTGTGAGATAGCCAGAACTGCACGTGTACATAGGCACATTTTCTCTCTCTTTTTCTTCTCTGGTAGTTAAACATGCTTGAAGCATGAACAGTAACATCCCTTCCAAAAATTCTAACATCATTCAGGATTACCATTCTGAATTACTTCTATAGCCACATCAATGTCTACTCCTTTTATTCCCTTAACCTTGTAAAATTTTTGGCATAAGAAACCACGTGTGACAATAACCCTCACCCTGTAAAACATACTTCAAGAAGCATTTGTTTCTTTTTGTCAATGGTGAGTTTACCATATTGTAAAATCGCAGATGTTTCCTTCTACATTGTTAGGAGACTGAGAAACTTACATTCCATACCCAGCTTCTTTGGGCTCAACAGCACCTGCATTTTTAAGATGGTCTCATTTGCCTCTCTGCATTTTCTCTGTATCATAAATCATAATTATTATGACATTTCCCTGAGCTTTCTCTGATTCTGCAGTGAGTCTTTTAGCATAAGGCTGAAACATCTCATGTTTTGACCACAGTCCTGAGCTCTGACTCCCGCAGGAGGAGCACTAATGCACGTCCAGCACAACTGCTCTGTACCACCAGTCAGAAGCTGATGGAGATGACGAGCAGCCTGACACAGCCTTTCCTGCAGATCCTGACACAGCCTTTCCTGCAGATCCTGGCAAGAAGTATCTCTCCATCCCTAGGTTCTCAAGCATTTTCCCAAAAGCAGGTCTCCCTTCCAAACACTGTCTGTACTCAAACCTGATTTTCATAATTTCTCTAATGGCTTTAAATCTGCACATTTCACTCTGCTTCATCTTTCCTTCTGACAATACGCTGGCTCAGAATTAAATCCAAGGCAAAATACTTTAAGCAAGACTTAATGTCTTGAACTATAAAGTAGAAAAAAGCTTTGACAAGAAAAATGTACATCAAATTCAATTCTTGGCTAGGGGTAACCACTGGACACCCTTTGTTATGCTCAAGTGCTTAAGGGATATTCCCCTTTTCAGTCGTCCTGTGGGCTACCAGCTCCCAGCCCAGTCAGAAGACTGGGCTCATTAAAGGCTACATAAAACATCAGGAACACATCTTCTCTCAGGGCCACAATATAAGGTGGGTTATCTACTTCCTACAGATACCACACGTAACACTGCTAATAGGTGTGTGAGCAAGCTGCTCTGCCTTAGAAATCCTCCTCCCACCACGTGGCATCTTTTACTCTTGGGTTTTCATTATTGTTTATTCCACGTTCTATACAAGTGACCGGTGTTCCAGCAGCAATGGCACCACTCACTCACCTAGCACACCTACAGCAATATTCCTCATCCTTCTGCATGCTAACACCTTGGCTACAGCTGTTCTGTGGCACAGCTGTCATTTTAGGAGTGTCTTCACTGACCTGGTCCTGCATATATCACAAACCTTTCCCAAATCCCAGGAGTCTTGCGATGCATTACACTTCCAAATATCATACTGACATCTTCTCTTTCTTTCTGTTCAGTGGGAGGACTGGGATAGCAAACACTGCTGCTGATGCAGCTTTGCTTTACGTGACTTAATGCAGAACAAACAGGCTTGTGAACTTTGCCTTCTTCACAGGTTGCTGCATCACCAAGGGGCTGTGGCAGAATATGTGTAACTTAGGATATTTAAAATGCTGTCAGAGGTGAGGATTCACATTTGTAAGGCAACCAATGAAACGATTCACCTCATATCACAGCTTTTGTGTCCAGCTAGAATTATGCTCTATCTTGTTAAAGCAGCCTGGAATAGATCCCAGTGGCCTGGGCTGGAACAGTTCACTGGTTTTAACAGAATAAATTTTAGTGGTGAGGCTGCTAAACTATTTTAAAGAGCATATAACACTCCAAGCACACATGGTCATCTTTGCAAACACAGAAATAGCTGCTATCACCTGGCTTGCAAATATTGCTGAGGGACAGCTGAAGTAAGCAGGGATAGCCATTCTATACTAGCAAGGCACGAAAGTCTTCTCATCATTTCAGCTTGCCATTCCATTGTATTATTATCATGCCATATCAATAGTTGGTCCTAGGATGCAAAAAGCACATGTCATATCGAGGAAAAGCTATTTAAGCTTCATTTAACTTTCTCAGATACTAACATAGATGAAGTAAGAAATAAGGTACCAGAATTATATTATGCTTCAGCCTCCAAAGAATTTAAATTACCTTTAGGAAGAGATTTAGACATGCTTTGAGTACATGCAGCCATACTGGATGGTTAAGTAACTACACACCACTACAGTTGTATAAAACCAAACATTTCAGAATTGAAAGTCCATTAAACCTCACCCTGCATCCAATTTTAAGAAGTCACATTATATCTCAGTGCCAAAGTTCTGCCATCAGGAAAATGACAAAGACAACATAACAGCAGTGGAAAGCACAACATCATCGTTCTCAAATGCAGTGCCTTGGACATACCAGCTCTCGAGTAGAGAGTCTGTCACGATTCCTGAGAACAAGCCAAACTTTCTCTAGTGTCTCCACAGTGACCTAGGCTCGAGGGCAGGACAGAGTAGGACTGCAGCATTTCAAGCAGTGCTGTTCAGAAGCAGGGACTTTTCCATGTCCAGCAACACGTTTCCCCAGCTCAGTAAATGGCAGGAACCCTTCCATGCAGTGAGCACGACGCAGACACCCATCCTGGCTGCAGCTTCCGTGTTACATGAGCAGAGTTACACTCTCAGTGACTCTTCACTTAAGCAAAAGGTCTCACATGGGCATGGGAAACTTGGGGCATTATTTCTCTGAGGGTTGGCTATGACTTGAGGAAACCCATGACCTGAAAGTTTCCTCAGGCAACCAAAGCTGGTCAACTCCTCCCCTGAGGAACAGAGGACATCTCTCCCATGTGACAGTGGCTTAGATGTACGGGCCACACCAGGGCTGAAACCTGAAACATGTTAGAATCAAAATGGTCTTTTCTGTTGCCTCCCAAGGCATACATCAATTTATTCCTTCTCTTATAACTTCCCACCAAGTTCCGCATGCTCTTTTCCCTTTCATCAATCTGATTTCTTTTTAAAATGCATCCTCTCCTTGCTGGCCACATGGCTCTCAGCTGCCAAGCCCAGGACAAGAGCAGCTAGGTGCAATGGCTGGAGAAAATCCCTGCTCAAGCATCCAAATGCTGATCAGACACAACCTGGGAGCTCCCGAGAGATGTAACACGGGCGGCTGGTCCTGCTTGGAGGGCTGGGATAGCTCACCTCAGTACAAACATGGGCTGTGTTCAGCATATGAAAATGATGCTTTTTTTCTAAGGTTTTGAACTGTGTGAAATTAGAATGTCATCTTTTCTCTCCATGTGACAATGGCCAAGGATCACAGCAACCTAATGAAAATACCAGCCAAGGTTACATCTCAACCTTTCCCTCCAAGTTACGGCTAGGTGGAATTTTATTAACAAAGAACAGGTAAAGCCAAACTGTATTTCCTTTAGCTTTCATTCTCAAACATCTGGCCCCGTTTAAAGAGTAACACCGACAGACTGAGGTTCATTTTTGGCAAAAACACAAGCCACTGAAAACTGAGTCTCACAATGGCAAGGGAGGGGCAAAGCTGATAACAGTGTCAGCTACTCACGACCCTTCTCGCAGTCGGTCACGTTCATTCACTGCCAGCACTGAAACTAAAATTACCCAAGGGTCAATAATTCAGATTATTCTGAATGCTCATCACAGGCTGAGAGTTTTTCTACAATTTTCAAGAGTATTTATTTAGATAAATCCAAGTGGTTTTGAAAATCTCAAAGTGCTTTCAAATAGATTTTTGACTTTAAACACCACAAAACACTCTGAAGAAAAAGTAAAGAGAAATTTCAGGTTTTACACTGGTCTGTAAGCTACAGAACTGGTTGTTTGTTGAAAAATGTACTACTTTTTAAAAGAGGTTTAATCCAGCTTTTTACATCTGGCAATCCTAGCAATATTGCCTTGGATTTTATTGAGAAGGTATAACATTTATCTTTTTCTGGACCATGGATGTGATTACTGAGATAGCTGCTGTATGACCAAAGAGCAAGGTATTTTTTAATCTACATTTGAAATGAACCTCTATAAGCAAACAGCTTACCAAATGTATCTGTTTACAAGCTGTAGCTGAACCAAATACACTTTTAAGTGACTACAGCCTCAGTTTTAATACCCTTTGTAAACCCTAACCTAGTTATAAGCTACTCTTCCACACTTTCTGGTTTCTCTTCTCAGCTCAAGAGCAAGCCTGAAATCCAAAGTATCGATAAAAACAAGTCAAATTTGTCCTATCACTTTCATTTTACTCTAACAATTTTCTCCTGCCAAGTCACTGAATAGCCCTTCTAGATTTTTCAAGATGTGGAACAATAGCAACACCATATTCAGCTAAAACTGTACAACACAAACGAAATAACTATTTAATATCCTAGACTATCTCCACTTACACTCTGGAGTCCAGGTGTCTCCTCTTACTACAGATTTGATCCGCATGCTTAACTTTTAAGCCATGATTGACAAGATGTTCGTGATTATGATGACAGATTAAAGTGTTCATTGAATTGAGAGGGTTTTGATTTCAGTTGTGACAGTAGTGTACCGGGAGACAATGAAATACAATCCCCCAGGATTAAAGGCAGCACATAACTAGTCAGGCACTGGTGCTGCAATCATCTTGGTTCTAACCCACACATGCTGATCACCTATTTAAACATAAAACCCTACCCTGAGCAGAGCATATTCCTTTCAAAGTCTTCCTCACGTGCCTCCTCTCATTTCTACCATAATAAATATATCATTTGACGAGGAGCTTAGTGACAGCTGCACAAGTTAGTTCTAATTACAAAAAATAATCAGTGGCTTTAAAAGGTTTGATAAATCTCTATTGCATAACAGCACCAAAGCAGCACAAGTATTTCTTACAAGCAAAAGTAAATAAATAAATAGAGTGCTAAGACTGCTCTACTCCCAGCCTGAAAAATGCCACTTTCTTCTGGATAATCCCTAAGAGCATCCCCACTGCTGATGAATTATTCACCTAAAGAAAGGGAAACCAATAAACTGAACAAGAATGCTTCAAAATTATCTTGTCTGAATTAATAGAGGAGGTACACAACTGCTGAAGAGCAAAAATAATTTGAAAGGACCTAACTCATTCACTTGGGTTTACATCTTACAGCTGCCTATAAACTTTTGCAGCGATACTGGTTCTGGTTCCTAAGGAGACATATACTCAACCTGACAGACATCAGTAAAATATTTTTATTATCCTGGGCCACATCCTGCTGCTTGGTCTTGATTATTTCAAACAGCATACTTGGCTGAAAAAAGGTCTTCAAAGAAAGTCCAATCTCCCATACTTCAAACACTCTTGTGAGACTACGCTCATGAAATACAGCAGTGGGTCTTTGATCCACTGGACGTTACTTCAGGTTGAGATAGGAGTGCACTGGATAGGGACAGTAAAAAAAGCAGATGCCAAAACAACCAGGACATGGCTTGTTCTTGCTGTACAAGTCTCTCATCATTTAATAGGACAACCAAGGAAAGCTGTGTTAGGCCAGGTTCAGAGTAAGAGTAAAGGTCATTATACCACCATAGTGACTTATTTCACTGTGTGCTTCCAGTTATATTTAAAGTGTCAGAATTGTCTAATATAAATATAAAGCTTAAATACATATCCCACATACGGAGAGCTTGCAGAGAGCAGCACAAGAGGATGGATGCTCTCAGCTGCTTCTCTGTGACCAGCTGTACCTTCAGTAGCTTGGACACCGTCCAACGCTGTAACTTTGTCAGCCAACTGTAACCCCACGTTGAACTTAAAGAACTTAATCCACTCTATTATTGCCTTTTCACAGGTGGAACCTGTGCCCTTTGCTTTTATCACGGTCTTTCTCGTGACATAATAGAGGCTCCAAAAATCTAATGACTGTTCATATTAATTTATAAAGCTCATCCTTTGCCCATACAAAGAAAATGGTTTAGTAGTACAAATAAGTAAAAAAATTCTCTCTCGAGCAAAGCACCTGGAGTTGATTTATCATTTTAGACTGCCAGACACACAAATATACACCCACACTCAAGTACACACACAAAAGAGCTTTCTGCTTTAAGGCAGCTCCACAGGGCCTTATGGACTTTGAGGCAAATCTTCCCCTGAAGCTATGGAGCTTTTACCTGGGCAAGTGCTGAATTTAACAAAATAAAGCATCCTGAGATTTGGATCGGCCTCAAATAGAAAACTAAGTAATGGATAATGTTCAGAATAGACTACAAAGCTATCTGTCCTCTACCATCAAATAGTTTACACATGGTTCTATATAAATAAGAGCTAAAAATCCTTCGACACCAAAATCACACATCAGTTACTGATAATCTGTTATTGTCTATATTTCAAGGTTAGCAGTAAACATTACTCAGAGAGTAAAATAAGAGACATTAACAATAGGGTTTTTTTACAAGCACAGTGTCAAAACTAATTACACTGGTACTTAATTCAATGAAATTACTCCAAAATCAGAGAGAGCAGCACATGTTTCTAGTTGTGTCCATGTAGGAGTGGGGAGGTGGGTATGTTACAAAAGAAGCACAGCTCTCTGCCAACAGGGAAACTTGCTTTGTCCTTCCATCTGCAAAACACAACTGCAGCTTTCCACAAACAGTAAGTAGCAAAAATATTTGGGATGAAATGGTAATAATGGAGAACAAGCTTGGAAACAGCAAGCTCTTGGCTTTTTACCCTGCAAATCGAGCTGCAAGGAGTCTGGTATGTTCTGTGTGAAGAGGCATTGAAGATTTGTCTCTGAGCATCACAATATAACCTTCAGTGAGCTGAACCAGAACGGAGGTCTACTCCTTGTAGAGCTGTTTGAGCAAGAGTTACATTCTTAACCTGACCAGATGTGAAATAGCCAAGGTGTCACAAATGGAATAAACCACTTTTAACAAACATCTTTCTTAGTGAGACTGGACAGCATGACTTAGCACTGCCTCAGAAGAACGGGATGTTGAAAAGCACTAGGCTCTGTATTATACCTAAACTGCTGCCCAGAGTTAATAAATTTATATGGTGCTGTACTTAAATATCCTGAAAGGAGAATTTACAGAAGTTAAACATTAGCACTTTGCTATGACTAAGTGTTGCATTTTACTAGAGGCCTGCACCCTCCTCCCCCTTACAGTTACAACACTGTCCTAGCAAGGGCCACAGACCTGCTAAAAAGCATCCAGAGCTCTTCTTGTGCAAACAACACGTGTGCAGAGCTCTTAGGCAACAAAAGAAGAGGTCTACAGCTTTACTGAGATCCCAGAATCGGTGCTATGAACTCATATGTTCCTGAACAAAATACTAACTTGGCAACAACATTTGGAAAGAGTTATAGTTTGCATATAAACCTACTTGGCAAGCCAGACAGCAGGGTATTGGAATAATCTCTCTTGGATAAAGGCTTAGGCTGACTCCTCAATGTCAGTCATCAACAAGCATGCTTGGGCCTGGCAATATTCCTCAGATGTTAATACAGGGTCATGATCATCTGCTGAACATCAAAGCCCAAACATCTCTTCTGAATCAAGACTACAATATCTACCCTAATTAAAGGGATAGTGAATGCAATCAGCAAAAGCCTGTCCAAACTGCAAAGAGGCTGCAAACCCCCCTCTCCACTGTGGCCTTTGAAATACAGCTGCAAACCAAGAGTGGGGAGTGCACACACATGCATACACACCAGCATGGACAGGGAAGGAAGCAAGCTTTGGCAGACTGAGGAGAGGCAGCCCCTTTCTAAGGGCCACACGATACCAAATCTCAAAGCCTTACTACATCTTCAGACAAGTCGCACGCAAATAACAAAGCACAGAGCAAACGTGAACCATCCTATCACAAAGTTCAGTGGCTTCACTGTAAAACAGCAAGTATTTCAGAGAAGAAAAGGATTTTTATTGGTTTTTGCAACTCTTCACATATGTACTTACACTACCTGTTGGTGAGAGCAAACAACCCATGTTGCTCATGTCACCAAGTGACTGGGGAAAAACTCACTGATTTCTTATTAGTGAATACGAGTTTCAGTCTCTGCCAGAGACAAATGGCCCAGACAAGTTTCAATGAATTACAAGACAGATTCAGATCATGTCACGAGAAAACTGAAAGACAATGAGTGCAGGAACAATTTAGAATTGTTGCAACATTCACATACTAAATGCAGACAGACCTTTAACTATCAACCTATCTTTTGGAAAGACTGCATTAGTTCTCATTCACTCAGAGACTGCTGAAAGGTCAAGACACATACAACTAAAACTGCTTTATGGTGGAAGTGGATGCATAAGGAGAACACATAAGAATGTAAAGGTATGCGAAAATCACGTGTTAAAAGCAGGACTACGACCAAGCACTTTTGAGTGAGGATAGATGGGAAGACAAAACTCTGCAACAGGGTTACTTAGAGGCTCAACAGAAGTTCAATGGGGGCAGCCCATTCACTTTTACGCTCTTGAAGCTCTTGCTCAGTTCACCATGAAGAGTTCTTTAACAGCCAGATCCTGACTAATGTAGCTAGCACCTATTAAGAAAAGAAAAAAACACATCTGATGGGGAGAAGGAGGAGGGAGAGAAGCTTTCTGCCATTCGGTGTTGATTGCCTGCAGAGATGTCACGCCTGCCAGAAAATATCCATATTTCAGCTGCTTTTTCTCCATGGTCTTTAACATCATTCCTGCTAATCCATTCAGCAGATTTCCCTCTTCTCATTATCGCAATAGTCAAAGAAGATTGTTCCTTCAGTTAGGGAACAATCAGGGAATGCAGCTACCACCCTGTGATCAAGCTCTGATTTTGGTTATTCAAGCTTTCAAAAGCACACTTCTGTTTTCCCTCTTCTAAGGCATAACAAGCTCTAAGTAACCTTTCCTCTAAAACTAAAATCCCACAAAGACAAAAGCCAGAAAACAAAGGTGCTGCTGGTTGGTTTGGAGACTTCTGATTCAGAGGATTCTTTTTGATTCATAAACCTGATCCTCTCCTTGGCCTTGCCTAAAGCCCATCTGAAATAACCTTCAGACAAGATGCTCTCCATCGAGCCACAGAGCCCTCAGTTTTGAAATACAGGTAAGGTAATGAGTACAGGAGCTTTCAGGTACCATCTACTCCCTTCCACCCTAGTGAAAAAAGGCTTTTTTTCAATGATAGTCACCAAGTGTAAGCACATCCTCCCCCCAAGCCACAAACTTGAGCACCACATCACAAACATTACACATTCTGCACACAGGCTATTGCAATTTCCTCTGTAGAGCACTTGAGATCTATGGAAAAAAGAAAAGTGCCTAAGTAAGAGTCAGTTGGTGTTTGTAGCACCATTACCATCACTGGCACACCGTCCTAACACTGACTTAAAGTTTGAGGGTACAGTAAAGTAACTTTCACCATCCAACACACAAAAAAAGTAAGGTAAAAATATACACCTTGGAGAAAACCAAGAAATACTGTCACAATAATAACATAATAAGTAGCTGCCTCATTTGTCAGACTGTCAAGCACAGCAAAAACTTAATTCATCTGAAGGGTTTTGCTTTAGATATTATGACTATTAAATCATTTATTTCTTCTTCTCAAGTTTTATCAGGAAGTGTTCATCCCAAAGTTGTCATGTTAAAGTATGCAAGTGTATGCAGTGGAGGTAAATACTGGAGGAAGAGCAGCTTACAGTGGTGAAGCTATCTGAAATCAGGTTATTGCCTCTGCTTGAAGAAGCAGATTGAATATGGAAAAGAGTTTGCTAGCACTAGTAATAGCTAGCATGGAGCTATTGGAAACCTTTGTGTACTGAAAGTCTCTGGTTAATACAGATCTTTCACAGCAGGACCAGCAGGAGATCAATGAAATTACCTTGTGAAATCTTCTAAATTGCACAAACAATTCTAAGATTTTGCTCGATGCTGCCTTGATGTTCTCCTAGACAGTGAATCTATCATAAGGAAAATGGAGATGTACCGAATTACCAGTGGTACCCAGGGCATTTGCCCAGCACGTTCTGTAAAATCTTGATTGCTGACTTTTTCACACATCTTAAGAGAGATGAAAATTTCAGTTTTGACTATGAAAGCATCTTTGCCCCACTAGGATATTCTGCATCATATGGACAGAACAGGATAGAAAATTCTAGACTGAAATCATAGAATTGTCAGGGTCAGAAGGGACCTTAAAGCTCATCCATTTCCAACCCCCTGCCATGGCAGGGACACCTCCCACTAGAGCAGGTTGCTCAGAGCCCCATCCAGCCTGGTCTTTTTTTAATAAAGTAATGAAAATCTGGCAAATACACTATTATATTGTCATCTTTGCATCAACACAGAGAGAAACCGTTCTAAGGACTAAATGAAATCTCTTAAGGGAGTTTAAGCTGTTTTCTTAGACCACACACAACCTAAGTTTCAAAGCGTGAAGAGAACATGAATAAAAATGCTTCTTAATTGGGAATCCTGCTGTATGGGTGAATATTCTGAAATTTTTCAGTACCTCTAATATCTTTGCAATATTTCACTCTTTTCCTCCTAACAGGAGTCACTCATCTTGGCTTCTCTTGAGAATTTAAGCTCTCAGAACCACATCATCGCTGTATGGGCTATAAAACTACAGAAATGAAAACCTACAACTTTAATCACTCAGTATTTAGAGTTATTATACTTGACACATGAAGATTGTTTACTATCAGTTCTTAAAGAAGCCATCTACTATAAAATCTTGGCCAAGTAACATTAAAGGGATATAATCCACTTTCTATTTCACAATGTGGATTGATTCTGCTTCCTCTAATACCCAAATTATTACATTAGGAAAGAGAAGAAATGTTGCCTATTCACAAATCATAATAAGCTGACTCTGAAACGTTTATTTAATAGGATTATGGTGTATGAGAGTAATGCTATATTGCTGTATTTATTACTGCCTCTGGCAGGGCAAGGTCAACACGTGTGCATCTGTAAGGTTCATACTATTAATGTACTACCCCATGTTTCAAACCTGTAAGTACTTCTCTCCTCCTGGTATTGCACTTCTTCAAATTAATACGTACAATTTCCACTCTATCACTGCAGCCAATGCAGCAGCCTCTAGTAAGCCTTTTAGAACCAGCCTTGCAATGCCAGGATTAAGGAATACACTCCCATACTGGTATTTAATGGATCGAAAGAGAAACCTCAAAGGTAACAAATGCAGTCTGTGCAGGATGACAGATTTTCTTTTTTTCAACATGACAATCTCTTAAAAGACATTGTTCAATTATTTCAAGGTCGAGACTTGTCAAAAGTCACTGCTGCTAATAAGAGGAATCATTTACCAAGCACCACAAGATCTTTAAAAGGCAACGTATAAACATCAGGTACTCGGGAGCAATAGTTTGTATCAGCTGATTTCCCTACGACACGTTTTCACATCAGTGACTTAACAGTATCACTACAGGAGGCCCAAATGTTTTCCTGATCGTAAGCTATCTTCCTCAGGACTTCGTGCCAGTTCGACAATAGCCACGTGCAGACTTGCAGACTGGGGTTTTATTTCTGTCTAAAGCAATGAACTCTAAAGACATCTGCAGCTGGGCACAGTGCCCACCCTGGTACAATTACAATGCTATGTCAGCTTCTCATTGTTTAAGGTGATGGATTTCATATTTGGGCACGTTATCTAGCTGGAGCCCGTGGTATTTTTTTCTTGGAAGCAAGCTGGAATGGCACAGCACTGCACCAGTTTCAAAGCAGTGTAATGTGTTTCTGCAGTCTCTCTCATAGGTAACATTATATAGCCATTTCTATCCTATACTCTGCCAGCACTTTATCCTCAACAGGTGCTCAACAAACTTCCAGACTATTACAGGGAGATGTATTGGAGAAAATCAAGATATGAACAGCCAACCCTCTCAGCTAACCAGCAACAGTAGCACACAAGCAGACTGGTACATTAAGTTTAACAGGCCCCTCGGTAGGATCCCACCTCAGTTATTAGATCAAGGCTCCCCTGTTACATGAGGGCAAAAGAGTTTTAAACCTTGAAACAATAGACCAAATTCAGGCTCAGCAATAGTTTCCAGTTGTATTAAAGAGAAGCCTTTTGGCTTCCAAACATCTTGTTACTCAGCCACCACAGAAGGCAGTGTGATCCAAGATGTTTTCCCAAGGCTTGCTCTTGTTAATTCAACAGCAATAAAATATGGTACCTTTGGTACCGTGAATAAAATAGAACTGCTCATTTACATACTTGAACTTAATGACTTTGAATAAAGTTTGTAATATTCCAAAAGAACAGAGAAAAAGCCTGAGAATATGAACTATCTGCTTGAAATGTACATCCTGCCTGGTTCACAACACAGGAAAAACAACCAATACAGACTTCTCTACAAATCAGAGCTGGATAAAGAGCAAAAGAAGAATCCACTCTGTGTCTCCCACCCTCACACACTGCAACCAAAAAGCTGCTGTTTAAATAGGATTCACTATGGGACTGTTCATAAATATTGAGACCATGCCAGATGCACATTATACATTAGCCACTGTACATGCAGTTTTGCTCTAAGGAAGACAGGAATACCAGGTTTTGTAAGGGAAAAAAAAAGTTGTGCAGCCATTAAGAAAAAAAACCCAAACCATAACAAACCTACCCAAATTATTTTATATAAATAACTTCTTAGAAATAAATATACAGGTTGCCACAAAGATAACCAGGTACAAGCAGCTTTGGAACAGTTATTCCAAAGGTGAGCACATAAGAATTGTCAGTATTTTGAAATGCTATGAAGGGAAGAACTTCCCACTGCAGAGCCTGCTCACGGGGATACACTGGAGGCATTAAAATCACCCCAAAGAGGTTCACTATGAGACAAGAGATTGATTCCTCTGCCTCCAGAGCACAAGACCAACAGCAGAGAAAATAATGGTAAGTGGGCTGCCTTCACAAAGTCTTCTTCACTGCAGACCATCTCTGAAATGTGCTGTCAGCACACGCTGAGACCAGAATTCCTTGGGAGAGGACATTGCCAGATTCCTAAGCCATTTGTGCCGTGGGATTCTGGGCAGGTCGTAGAACCTCTCCAGGCCTCGGCACCTCTCTGAACGGAACAGTTACAACCACCCCAAACTCTGGCTGCTGCTGCTAAATGGGATGTGCACAAAGCAGCTTGAGATGATTGATCAACGTAGGGTAAGAGCAAATTCCTACTAGTTCGTCATCATCTGCTGCTTCACACTTGGGAATCCAGTTTTAGCAAAAGAGATTATATGGCAAATCACAGTATCCTGGCAGACCTTTTAAGGAGCTAGTTAAAAGTCCCACCAGAATTCCTCAGGCACCTACAGACCATTATCTGAGTGCCACAAACAGATTCAATAACAGGTCCAGTAGCAGAGTCTGTAGGATTGTGTTGGGCAGTGGGGGTTGAGGCAAGAAAAGGGTTATCAGACAGTGAGTAATGGAACACCTGCTGTCACCTATAGTCCCCTCTGAATCCACGCTATACAGTTTCAGCACTGACAGCATCAGAGTGTGAGTAATGCTGCAGGCCAAACATGGACCTGTCTGTCAACCTCCTGGTGCTTGGACAAAATGTCCCGAGAAGCTGATGGAGTGGCGACATTCAGGAAATGCAGGAATCATGGCTGGGTCCCAGCCACTCAGCAATGGCATTAGCGACTCACGCTGGGGGTATTCTTCTGAAATTCTAAGAAACCTTCCCTTCTGTGAGAGTCACACACATGGAGTCACTATGGCCCCTCAGGACTCCTCAAAACCTTCCTCTCTTTTAAAGCTTCTCAGCAGCGGGAGGAATGGGAGCTGCTCTCTCTAAATTAGAATGTGAGGGTGGCCAGAAGCGCCGCGAAGCATCCAGACACGCTGGCTCACTAAAGCCAGCCTGATCCAGTGCCACGTGCTGACCCAGGGCGCTGCTCCAGACCCACCACCTGAGCCATCAGTGGCCCAGGGGCAGGACAGGACTCCAGGTTAATGGAAACAACCTTAAGTGCTGCTCATTTGTCATGCAGAGGATGTGTGGTTAAGATCTAGAAGGCTCTCTTCTGCACTCTGCCTCTTCAGCATCTCAAAGGAAGGGAAACATTTATATAGCCCACGGACAAGGACCACAGGAGCTGGATTAGCCCCACTGGACTTTCTCTCTTCCCTTAATGCATTGCTGTACTTCTGGTGCTAAGCAGTACGTGCTGCAAAAAGGTCAAAGAACCCTACACCTGTTTCCTGAATCACCACAGGTCTCAAAAAAACTGAGAATCATTAAGAAAGATGCACAAATGCTTCTCTATCATAGAATCACCAAGTTCTGTATTTGTAGTGGAAATTCAGGTTAAGAAAAGGACATGCACACTCTGGTGTTTGTATTATACACTTAAAACTAATGGAGTCTCTGCCTATGAGCATGAAGGTCCCTGAGAAACCAACTTTACTGGCTGGCAAGTCAGTGGTAGTCAGCTCAGAAAGATATTTTGCTTTCTAGAAAGGATTTCAGTCAGACAAGTGGCACTGAATCAACAGCTACTGCTCTTCTCTGATGTTCTATAGGTTCTTCAGCCAATTTAGAGTTGCTGCCTCCATAGAAAGAATAAACTTAAAGTCATTAAGAAATGCTCCCCATTCACCCAAGTCACACAAAACCAGCTTTCAGTGTTAGCCTCAAAATGAAAGAATATCTTTTCAGACACCCTTTCACCTTGCCAGAACTCAACCACTGGGGAACTACCATATTGCAGGCAAAGACATTTGAGAAGTAAAAAGCTTCTACAAAATGTCTCTGAAAATCCAATTGCTAATCACTCAGCTACTTGAGCTCTGTGGCTCCCTTCCATGTGAGGAAGGAGAGGTTGGCATGGAGGGGATGGGGAGATCAGAACGGCCGATGGGCAGCGCAGGGACTCCCTCTGTTACCATGCTCATTACTGGAGGATCCTCTATCAGCAGTAAATGGCCACAAACACCACCTTCCTGTGGGGCTGCTGGTAGCCTGCCCAGTTAATATTCCACTCAGAATTCTCACTTCCCTAATTCACAATACCAGCTGTAACCTAATAAACGAGACTTGGCTAAATTTGCCCAGCTCAGGCTGACTAGCACGTGCTGGATAACAGAGAGAACTTTTCTTGTAACACATACAGGTAGGAGGCCAGAGAGTGAGAGAAACCACAGCAGCAACCACTAATTAGCCTCAAGGAAGGAGGATGTCAGAGAGATTGGCCTGCAGCTACACGACTATGCCAATGATCCGCTATAGAGAGCAAAACCGAGTTAAGGCAATAGTCCCCGGGCAGGCAGAGGAGCCAGGGCAGAGAAGTGGGATACATGGATGCTGGACACCTCATAGCAGCTGCAGCTTGAGGAGAACAACGGCTACACAGAGTAGCCAGGCTGCCACCAGCACAGCTTGCACATCACCAGTTTGACCATCCCATTCCCAGTCACCGGACAGGGTGGAAATGCAGGACTGAAGCTCTGATTTGCGTGTGATACTCAAGTGTTTGTAGAACAGGAACTGTTACTGCCCCACTGCATCTGTCTTGCCAATAAATACATTTTAGCTTATCTATCAACACGGGGTGTGGTTCTCTTCCAGGGGACACCTCACCCCACCACCCATGACTACATCTGGGTGTTAGGAGCAATTCAGTGCACTGGAGTGATCTGAAGACTCATATCTACTTCAGAGAAGTTCTTAGAAGAATTAAATGACCAGGAGAACAAAACAAAACCAAAACAACAACAAAAAAATACACAACAACAAAGAAACAAAGATAGGGGAGGGGGAAAAGAGTATTTTAATGGCCTCATAAAAGACCCAAGCAGATGCAGTTTGCAATGTAACGCACGAATGGGACGTTCGGAAAGGTTAGCAACAGAAAAAAGTCTTGAAAGAAAATCCAAAGCCCTGCCTCACATCTGAAAACATGCCAGGCATTTGCTCATACAAACAAAAATTACCATTAAATGACAGAAATCGCTTATGAAGAATGTCAGAATGTTTTTAAACTAAATGATTTCTCTTGAACAAGAGAGTCTTTCTGCATTTATATAAAGCAAGCATTCTCGACAGACAAGGAAAGAGACACAGGAGTGTTGTCAAGCTTTTTCCAAGGTTTAGCCATTTGATAAAGCCTTTGATAATTTATTCATGAAAGTTTAATCTGGGACTTTAATCTTCAAACGGCTTCCTAACTAACAGTTTTGCTTTATTTCCTTTCCATATTCTGCCCCCACATAATTACTTTTTAGATTTGCAAGTGATTTTCTGTATCGATTAGCCCAGCAAGGAACACATCCATCACCCAAACTTAACTATGCTTATCAGAAATTAATGAAAACTAGTGGTGAGAAAACTCCACTCGTGTTGTTTACTCAGCCTAAATTGAAAGGTACATTTCTGGCATATGAGGCAACCACTAAAATATAAGCCTTTCAACCACTGAAATGTAAATGAACACTTTCCTTCATCTCTAGTTTGCTCCAAGTGTTACTCTAATGGTAATTTATTCATAACTGTTCTGAAGAAATACTTGCCTTGTCACATTCATTTCAAATACTAACACTTGAAGTTTGAACGTCCAGCAGACTACACGAGACTGAAATGACACTTGAAAGTTTATTTTCTCAACCAACATCACCTGAGTTTATAAAAATAACAGCGCCCTAACGAGTGATGATTTTGGGTTGCTATGAGGTACTGAATGATGAAGGCAGAAGGATGCAGACGGACAAACAGGACTTCTCAAGCTCATGAAGAATGATGTTTGCAGCAGTGTTTCTTGAAGAATCATTTAGGAGGATAAACAAATGTATTGGCCAAAAAACCTGAGTATAAATACCTTCTGTAATGGCACTGTGGACTCATTGCCTCATTTCTTAATATTGTGAAAAAGGGAACAAAAAAAATCAGTGTAGGTTTGTAAGAGGCTTTAGAAAGCCATGAAGAGCTTTCAAAAGCAGCAACTGTTGCTTCTGAGGTCAACAAATTATTTTAGGGTCAATTATGTTAACGTTTCACATCTAGGTGTAACGTGTAGCAGATTTTTTCAGTCAACTTTTGTATCAAATGGCAATTCTTCAGCTAAAACACTCATTTCACCAGCTTCCTTCTCTAGAAGTTGATGCCCTTGCATTAGTTAGAATGTGAAACAGAATGATGTATTTCAACACTTACCTTAGATAGTCCGTGCCTGGGCTTGCACATATGAGTGGAGCAAAGATTCCCCCTGGACAACACTCTGCTGTTGAATCTTAGATCAGAAATGAGCCCCAAATCTGAAGACCTGCTAGCAGAATCCCTGCAAGCTGATGAACCCCTAAAGGCACTGCAAGCCATCATATTTATTTAGGTGCCCAAACAGAGACTGAAGATCCTGATGTCTCGGATTATTGTGAAATAGACCCTTCAACTGGATGGCAACAGGGTATAGAGAGGAAATGTGGGTATCAGTTACATTCCTGTACTTCAAAAACACCTCTTGTTTGTGAGTCTGTAAAAATCAGGGGTCAAACGTGAAGAAGAAATTAGTCACACATCCAGAATATTACAGAGACATAAGGATACTTGGCCGACCACTTGATAAGAAGGTGGCTTATTCTAGGATAAAACCCACAAAGAGCAAAACTGCCTTACCTAGAGATATTTTAAACACACATTTTATGAAAACAGATTCTTTTTTTTCAGCTTATGATGTAAATCTCCTCTTCCATATTGCTATATCCGGAGTTCTAAAGACTATTTTCAGTGATAAGAAAATCCAGCTCATTTATTTTTTTGCAGGCATTTTTATTTTAGGAATAACATTCCATTAGGAAAGCTTCTCTGCAGAGTCCCATAATCTGGACCTCAATTTTTTTCCCATTCCAGCCAAAAAGCAAATGTAGTGATGATTTTTGAATATTTTTTGAACCCCTCCAGGGCTGGTGACTCCATCCCCTCCCTGGGCAGCCTGTTCCAAGGCCTCACCACTCTCTCAGGAAAGAAATTCTTCCTGATACCCAACCTAAAGCCTCCCCTGGTGCAACCTGAGGCTGTTTCCTCACGACCTAAATTTTATCCTGTTTAATCCTACAGCATAAGAACACATAACAGATTAATTTACACACACAAAAATATATCTATTTTTTCTTGCATTTGTTCATCATCTGTTTATCTTTTAAAGTGAGACATAAATATCCCTCAGGCAGGGACAACAGAAGAAAATTATTTTTTTTTCTCACCTTAAAGAAAAATTCATATAGCTTTAGACATGACCTGGAATGTATCTGTGTGATTCTACCAAGTTCCTCTTTAAAATTGCACCTTATACTTTTCTTTTTATTCCAGAGACTATTGATGTTTGCAGCTCAATTTCCTCCATAACAGCATTTTAGGCATTCATAAAAACCCCTCCTGAACATGGCAGGAAGCAAGTGCCCAGCCCTCCAAGAAGTTTTCAGGGAAAAGCTCCCAGGATAGCTCTGTGAGCTGGATGTCCCACTGTTTCCTAAACCTCTTGCTATTCCTTGACTCCATCTTCTAGAAAACTCTGCCCTTCATTTATTTTATGTCAACAGTGTGATTGCTATTACTTTTCTCCTCCTTTATCACCTGCAGGCTTCTAGTTATCTGCTTGCGAGGCTAAAGTCAGGTATTGAGCTGAAAACATCGTTAGGTTGCATGGCTGGGAGACAAGAAGGCACGACAGCATCCCCAGAGCCAAAGCACTGGAGCTATAGAAAGGAAAAATGTTCAGAGCAAACTACAGCTCTGCCTAAAGGCAGCCTGCAGCATCCCATAACCTCACTCCAAGAAAGGACAGCTGTTTGTGACATTGGTCTTCACTGAGGAGTAAGAATTAAAAGCTTTTCTGGTTTTGCAAGCAATTATCCCAAGGTTATAAAAAGTCCAGCTCTAACTCTCCTTTCCTTTCTACTTCACAGCGAGATTCATGTATCATGTTCTCAGATTTTATTACCTTACCTGTCAAGAAGTAAAGAAACAGCTCTTTCCACCAACCTCTTACCAAGCTCAGGTCTGTATGTTCGGCAGCGCATGAAAGCTGCAGCTCACCATAGGCAGGGGCACCCCATCAGTTATATCCACAACTGCTCCCGAGCAGGGCAGTGCAGTCAGTGCAGGTCCAGTGCTGTGGGGAGCAGCGTCAAAGGCTGTCCTCATGTCTAGATAAACAACATCACAGCCTTTCCCTGGTGCACAAAGCAGGTCGCTTGAAGTTGGACCACTGACATTCAATTTACTGCACTTCCATGATCTTTATGTGGTACTCAAACTAATTGCCTGGTTTCTAGACTATTTTAGCAGTATATTTTTTACAGTATTCCTTCTACATTTATGGGAATCCTTTTTCATTTCTTGACTTACAAAAGAGTTTATCTTAATCCCTGTACGTAGCTAGTGCACGATGTAAGATTCACAGTTTGGGTAGCAGGTTGGCAGAGTTCAATTAAATAATTTACATCACGCAGCACTGATGCACGGGCTCTGGCAATACTTCTCATGCCATCTGTTTGAAAAGCTCTGAGAGCTCAGAGATTAGTCAGACAGAAATATTAATTCTTACTCGGAACGCATATTGTGATACTTTGTTTGCCAGTAAACCACACAGGAAAGCAAGCTTTGGAGTATTAATTCAGTTCACAAAAAATAAACAAAAATAATTTGGTGGATCATCTACAGGGTCGGGTGAACAAACTAGACAAACCCAAGAACTAACACGAAACTGGCAAGAGAACTTCTACAATTCAAGTGCTTTGGGGGAAACAAAAAGTAACTACAACTCATCTTGGTTTGTATTGGCCATAAATAGGGAATTGGGTAAAGTGGGCAAACATTTGACAACATTCTAATTCTAGGCTATGCAGACTGTAGCTATTCACTACTTGGAGAGAACTTCTGAACTGGTTTTATTTTTGGTAAAGACTCATGAAAAAAAACCAAACAGTTTGCATTAAGTATGCCAAAATAAAGCTACTCCCACAAAATAAACTCTATACAGAAAAATCTTTTAAGTATTACTTTCTGTAAGGTTATTTGTGCTCAAATCCTTTGAGCTGCTTAAGAATAGAGCCTGGGCTCAAGGTAAACACCCCATGAAACATGGGCTTTGAGTATGACAAAGAACTAGGTAGAGCAAGGTGGAAACGTGGGACTCAGCACTGTTCCCACAGCTGAAGCCTGAGACAGGTCACCAGTGACCTGTGGTGGATGACTGTCTGCTGAAGGAAGTCCAAGCACTGCCTAAAAGAGGAAATCAACTCATACTCGATAAGAGCTCAACAGCTAGAAGGAAAACACACAAAAACATGCCAGATTTTGATGACGAAAAGGTTAGAGTGGCTGATGGGTAAATATGATGGACAGAGGTGGTGGTGTGTGGTAAGAGAAGCAAACAAGGTTTACATTTCTCATCAGAAGTCTCTCACCTGGTTTGTTTCCTGAGGACAAGTGCTTGTTTTCCAGCTCTAATAAATTCAATCAGAAATTCTCTCATTTTACAGTATGCAGGAAAAATAACTTATCACTGAGTTACAATGCCAAGGTGTTCTTAGCCTTTATTTAAGATATTCATTATTCCTCGTTCTGCACAGGAATTCCCCACAACAGCAGCAACATCTCAGAGCACAGAGCTATTTCTAATTGCAGGATTGCTGCTGGTTTGTAAACTCTCTAAACTGACGTTGTCCAAAGCAAATAAGGAAAGCCATTTTTAAAGCAGTAAATGAGACTGATTTGAAACAATGAGGAAACATCCAGAGGGACCGATGCTCTATCCCTTTTCCAAAGGTCCCCTCTCTGCACTCCCAACTGCATCACTCCAGGGCACAGTGGAGGCAAAAGGCTTCATTGCTTCAGACACTAATTTATAGTCCTTCATCAAAATCATGTGGTTGCTGAAAAACCTGCTGGACTTAGAGAGTGCTGCTTTTAGTTTAGCAGAGAGGCTGCTGCTGCTACACTGCCTGAAGCTGCACCTGCCTCTGCAAGGCAACCAGGTACAGCTGGCTGTTCACAGAGCAAGGGGCACGGGATGGTTTAACACAGGGGAAGACCAAGGCAATTAAACGGGCATTTAGATGACCACACTTTTAAGAGTTCTAGTTGCTGGAAAGTATTGGCTTTTGCCAGTGCTGTTCTCTCAAAATGTATCATCAGAGCCCAAACATCCAACAGTAATGAACTCAGAAGACATGAGTGACCACCTGCTGTGCCCTAAACTAGTGAAATGTTTTCTAATGTGCACGCAAGTATGCTTCAGTCTAATTTAATTACTTTGGGCACGCCAAAAGAGGTATCCTTTTCCACTTCTCTTTTTTCAGAGTAAAAATGAAGCATTTTTTAGTATGAGACTGCCTTTGATCCCAAATGTACATCGGCCAGCATCACTGTCACTTGAAAGCACTCCTGTTCTTTCCACTTCCTTGCTTCACAAACTTGGACCACAGGCTGACCTCACTCAGATCATTTCACCTGCTTGTAGCAAATTTAATATGAGCAGGGAGAGGCAGCGCTCAGGTGGCACGAGGCATCAAGATCCTTATGCCAACAAGGTTTTTTTCATGGAAATCACTGTTTGGCCAGTGAACAAATCAGGTTACTGAACAATGTGCCACCCCCAGCACTCTGACTATGGGATATGTTGTGTAACATCTGCTCTACTGACAATATTGACCCTTCTGGGGGAAGGCAGGTAGGAAGCAGTTTCACTTTTAGCTTAAAGAATCTTATTGCCTAGATGGGGAAGTTAAATATCTTTTTAGATTACCAAATTGTTGGGTAAACAATGCTGAGCTCATTCTAAAACTTCAGTATTAGCATGAGGTGTCCATATTTTGATGTCTAGACAGAAGGACACACTATGTTAAAATATTACCCATTAAATAATGGACCAAACCCAACCTTTTCCTGCAAGCTGAGTGCATTACAATCATTTCATGAAAGCAGCCATGCTAGTCTGCAGTACAGATAATAATCCAGCCACATTTCAACATCACCCTGCTTTATTGTATGTTTAGTGCGAGAGAAATTCAGGAAGTTCCATATGAAACTGGCATAAGTATGAAGTACAGAGGAGTGGTTTTGAAAGCAAAACCAAGGCTCAACCAACTCCATTCATCTCTGTGAAGGAGAAATGTATTTCTTCCCTCGATTCAAAATAAGCTGCGTTTCATTCCACAACTTAACAGAGACTTTAAGAAAACACACAGCTCCCTTGATCCACTTGGCTTGCCTATCACAGGGTACTTGGACCCCTGTGTCAGAAAAGGCTTCTAGTTTAATGATCAAAGCCAAGTGACTGGGAATCAAGCCACCTGGCTTATTTTACAGGAATAAAATAAAATAAAATGGATTAATTGATTAAGGATAGGCCAGGACTGTTACTGCTCAGGTTCTCAGGGAATAGAAGTTCACAAAGCCTTTGCCCTCTGCAGCAACACGAGTAACTAGGCATGACCTCAGGCTCTGCCTTCTCCCAAGACCAGACCTGCATGGCTGCTATTTTGTACTTAAACCATTACAAGGATGAGAGGAAGGAAGAAGGAAAAAGTTCCAATGGAGGATGGATAACTTGTCCTTAGCCCTAAGAGACAGTTACCACCACCTTCCATGGGAATGGCACTTGCCTTCCTGCTCCTAGGGGTGATGCTCTCTCGTGTGCACAGCACGTTCATGCCCAGACCTTTGCCTCCTGAAGGTCTGTATCTTACAGTGTTGGCCTTCACAAAATGCTCCGAGTTCCTTGCCTCTGCACATGAGTCTCGTGACGAGGAATAATAAGCACATACTGTAGATTTAGATGATGGTACAGGTGTAGACCCCTCCAAAACCCAATGACTAGGTAGGTACAAGGCTTCTACAGCAGAAACAGGAGTTAGAGACCATTTCAGATGTGTGCTGTGGTAAGATCTGACCCATTCCATAGCTTCTGACCCATCAGCAAGGAAACTGAAACCACCTAAATAAAACTGCCTGGTTTAAATCGCCTGTGGACAAATCAGATACAGAAAAATCCAAATTGCTCCTAGAAATCTGGCTAAAAAAGAACAGCAAATCCTAGAATTTGCCAACTTTGGTCTCATTTGCCATGTCACAGGCTAAAAGTCTGCAGTGATAAGCTGGTGTTCACTCATCTATGGAAACTTGTGAACTGGTACAGGATTGCCACTGAGATTCACAAGGCCTTCACGCGCTGGAGACACTTCAGCTGAGCAGTGTGCAACCTTCCTGCAAGGCAGAGCCACGCAGCACTGCCAGATGTCAGGGGCTGCCCTGCCTCTGCTCCCCTCCCCAGTTGCCCTGTGTGCACGCACTCTGAAACTGGGCAGTGTCAGACTGGCAGACCCCAGCCCCACTCTCTGAGTGGGAGCAGCAGCAATGGGCTGCTCTCACCCTTCACCAGCCCCCTCCTAAGTCACCTTCCCCCAGGCACCTCAGGCTGCCTTTGCACGGGGGTTGAAAGGGGAACCAACTGGACCTGGAGCAACCTCCTCCCAGCTGCCACCTCCTCCAGGGAAAGGGAGGGAATCTGGCTCTCCTGCTGCCCAATATTGGACTGCGTGCCTTTCAGCATCCCCAGAGATGATCCCACCATGGGCTGGATAAATCACCTCAGCAGGCTACAGGCAGCCTATAATCACCTCTGGAAAATGAGACCTTTAATCGGGAGGGTTGGAATGCTTTATCAATGATGGAAAGGTAATAATGGCTTAAAATGCAGCTTTCATTCAAAATGCACATTCAAATCCAACGTGAACAGCAGCCAAACAATTAACAAACCTTTTCTGAGCTCCTTTTCCAAGCAGCCACATAATTAACGTCTCCTCCCAGACACATTTTTTGGCCCAAATCCTCTTTATTTTTGTCAGCAAATGCCAAAGATCATTCCCGATTCTCCTGTTATCATCTGAAACTACATCTTTTATTGCTGCCTTAGCACCAACAAGAGAAATATTAAACACATTCTGATACCAAACTTAACTTTCTCCTACTAGGTAGGATCGGATGCTTCAGCTCACCAAGCAGTGAGATGCTGGCTTTTTTCCACTACCACCAAGCTCTATTTTCAGATCTTGCACAATCACCCTTGAATTGTAGGAAGTTATTTCTATCTCCCATTCTTGATCTAAACCAGATGGGAAGTGGAATTCCAGATTTTGACTTGTGTAAGGGAAGAATAATTTAAAATAATAAAGCTCAAGGGCCAGATTACATGCATGGAAAGCAACTGTGGGAAGTCCTCAGAGGGCATGAGCTAGAAGGAACAGGTAGGAGAAGAGGCCAGATACAGTAGTCCACATGAACATAAAGATTTCCTTACTCTGTTTCAAAACAATTATACAGTGACAACTTTTAGTACACACTTAAGCACAATACACACAATTTACAATACATGCTAAGTGTATTTCTTTGTAGTAAGGCTTTAGTTCATCCTTGTCATTGTGAAAGGCAGTCAGACAAGTGTAGGATCACCTCCTGTGGCACAACTTCACCTGGGAGCCAAGGCTCTGACAGCAAATATTGCAATTTAAGAGGAGCTTCTGATGGAAAGCAAATCTGGAGACATTTGAACAATAATGAACTGTTTCAATTTTAATTGTCCCTGTGCTAGTTCAGAGAGAGCACTGCTTTTCTGCAATTCTTACCTGAGAACCACAGGACAAAATGTTTAAATATAATTTGCCATACAGTTATAAAACTGACCTGAAGAAGCTTTTTCTCTAGGCTACGACTGAGTCAATTCTTTGTTTCTGTGGTGAGCACAGGACTGTGAGGGCCTGACTGCAAACTGAGTCCCCTGCAGTGTTACTGAATGTTAAGGGAGGAAACACACAGCACCATGGAAAGATGGGACCTAAGCACAACAGGGAATATTTCCTTCTGTCCCACTTGGGCCACATCACATTTATAAGAATGTAGAATTAGGACAGAAGTCTTGGAAGATCTCAGACAGGAGTAAACTGTTTTTATAAAACAATTTCTTTTAAATTATATTCAGAGTAGGGATAGACCAAAATAGCTTTATATGCAAAGATGTCAAGGAAAGATGGAATGTGTGAAGGGGTAACCTTAGAAATGGACCAAAATAACACAGAGTGCAGAAGTACAGCTTTTAAAAATGTCCCCCTCCTGTCTCCTTGAGCAATAAATTAATCACCACACTCAGCATTCTCATCAGCCATCCATACAGCACAATCTTCCCCACACCACTCAGATTCCTGTGAAAGGGACTCTCTGTGAAGGGCAATTCCTTTCACTTGCCTGAGGACAATAACCTTAGCCTCAACCTGCCAGTTTTGAAGTTCATATTTGAACTGGGAATCAGCCTAATATCACAGCTCACGACATCCTCAAAGACCTTGAAAACGTCAACTAATAGTGAAATGTTCTCTACTCCACAGTCCACAGCAATTCAGTTATTACCAAAACAGCTCTCCAATACCCCAAATTTAACTCCATTACCCTAGGGCCAGGCTGGAGATGGAAACTTCAGAACACGAATATTTAGGAGAAAAAAAAAGTAAGAAAAATACAAAAACATGGGGAATAAAAGGCCACCTGGGCCTGAATATCTCTCTACTTTAGGATGGCTTTAATGCAACCACCCTGTTTTCTCACAGCATCCCTCAGTGCTGCCGTGATTGGAAAGAAATCTAGGTGTCCTTTCTGCTTTTCCCTTCAGAACAGCATCCCCCTCATTTATACCTGCCATGAGACACCCCAAAGCCTCAGCAGAAATGGACAAAAGTCTCCCCATCAAGCCGCCATCTGGCTGTGTCCTTCTACTCCTCCTGGACCTTCCCTGCACACCCACTAAGCTGACAGAGCTGCTGATGGAGTTTGCTTTTCTCTCCCCAGGGACAAATTCATAACCAGGAGCTCTCTGTGTCTGACCTTATTACAAAAACTGTGCTGAAGTTACAAGAATTTTTTCTACATAAAGGACATCAAATGTATCCCTTTTATACTATTAAAACATGTATTATTTCCTTCAACAAGCACTTTAGAAGCCAAAACCAAGAAAGGCTAATAATACAATCTCAGCTCAAGTCTCACTCAGAGGAGTGTAAACAGAGCTCACCCTGGCACACATAACAAAGTTTGCCAGACCTATCACTTCACAAGACTCTTCTTTATACACCAATATAGTTAAATGAATTCAAAACAATCTAGTTCATCTTAATAGCATTAAACTCTACCCCAGGAAAAATTAATCAGGTCTTGAATTTATGCCAGTGCCTTGGCATGCAGAAGAATCATAGAAGTTGTACCTTAATCTTGCCTGCTCTCCATGTAAGGTGTTCCAGGAGGGACAATGTGCTCTTGCACTCAGAGAAATGCTGGAGTTGGACCCACAGAGAAAACCCACCATATCTCTAAGGGCCATTCTTGCACTGCTTTTTCTGCTGTAAGCTAATGTGGTACCTTATTTTCACTGCAACCTCAGCAGAAATCCAGGTAACTTTAACAGCACGAGGCTGGTGGAGAAGAGTAGAAATCTGTATTGGAGCTTGGTGGTTTTGTGACAGTGCAGAACGTTGTCCTTGCATGGCAGAGTCACCAAAACCATCCACACAGAAGCTCTTAGGACTACAAGGAAATAGAAATCCTAAATTAAACCCGATTTTGACTTCTCTGTTTTGCACACACACTTCAGAGCAGAAACAGAAGGAACCTACATCTTATTTATTCACTAACATCATCCCACAGCACAGTTAACTGCATGGTAGAAGTTAACCTTCCACTTGATCTAAGTGTCACAGATTAAAGGGAATTTGGTTTTAAGAAATTATTTACTCATAAACCTTTGAAAAAAGAAAAAAGTGATCAGTTGAGAATATCTGCTTATAGGAAAACTGCTCCACAAGTGATTTTATTGAGGGAGAAGGCATGAAATGCTCCTGTAGCTGGTGACTGAGTAACAATTTCCTTTCTGCTTTGCCACAACACATGACATTTTCTTTAAACACAACCCATTAAATATTGTCCTGAAAAAAATCCTTCAGTTACTGCAAGGGTTTCTAAGGAGCTCAGAGCACTGGAATTTCAAACCCCATAGGAGAATTTGGCTAGAAAGACAGATGTGGTCATATTCATGAAAGCTTGTTTTCCATATTCTTAATCACCTCCAGACATTGGAGAAATCATATTGTGCAAGAAAGGTATAGCAACATATGCTTTGTTTGCTGCCTACAGTGCGTGCTACATTCCAAGTAAAGGATTAAGTATCTGTTTGGGAACCAAACACAAACCTCATGTTTTATCAATAGCTAGATCCCAAGATTGATAACATTACTGAACATACTTGAGAATTAATTGTTTTCCTTTTGCAGCGTGAAGAAATTAGTTCTGTAATTTAGAAACCACAAATTCTACTTTACAGGCTTTTGACTACATTAGCCAGTTAAAAATAAAAATAAAAATTAAAACCTGAATCCAGGATCAATGTCAACTGAGTCCCACCTCAAAGGTAATAAAAGTCAGGAATTAATTCCTGCCTCATGAAGCGCGTAACAAGGCTTTGCTTTCTGCTGCTCAAACTCCATCAGTGACGAGCTTAGAAAAGAAACAAGAAGCAAAGATTTCTGCCAAGCAGCTTTCCTAAAAAACTTTATTAGCCCATAGCATAAATAATACTTAATTATTTCCTTTCTCTGGCATTTTGAGGCAATTGTTACCAACTGAATGAACACATGGAGAAAGCCTGGTGTCAAAAACCAAATGAAGTCTGAGAGTTCCCAAAGGTTTCATGGGGAAATGAATGATTAACAGGTGAAGTTAAGTAGATTCTGCCTCATTAAGCTGTCCCATTACATTTTATTATTGTCTTTCAGTTTCTAATAAGATGAGAACACTGTTTACTAAATTACCAATAAAAAAATAAATGCTCAAAATATTTCCATTAGCCAACAAAATTCGCTTCCATGACAAAAAAGGCAAAACTGATCTGATCTTTCCTTACTTTTTTTTTCCAAGAACAAAAATAAATAATCACAGATACCATGCTAGATTCTCATGGTACAGTTGTTAACAGATTGGGCCAACAATATAAATTCAATTAACAACTTGCTTCTCTACAAAATAAAGACGACCGCCAAAGAAATGCTGATGGGGTTTTAAAAACTGCCAGCTGAAAATAGGTTTTTTAGCAATTTTCTCTACTCAGAAAAATAGCCACAAAAGAGCCTTTCTAATTGGAATGCCTGTCAAGTCCACTGCAAAATTTTGTCAGTACCTTTCAGCACCCCCACGATATTTCTAAGGAGAAAGCATGATAAATACAGTGACTGCTGCACGAGGCAATACCTTTAATGAGAAGAGATTTTCAGCTTGTATTCCTAATCCTCTTCCTTTCTTATGTCACGCCATTAACCAAGACATGATAGCCCAGCCACTGGAACTGCAGGCAAAAGCAGGCTGAAGCAAACATTCGAGTTTTTGCAGCTTTTTGATACTTCACTCGGGTCGTTTTCTCACACTATTGTTCCCTAAACCCCTTCCTTTCATTTTAACACCTTCCAATGAATTCAGCTTTTCCATCGTGAGTCATCTCACTTGGTCGTGGTGGAAAATTCTGTGTAGTTTGATTTATACTCCATTCAAATCTGAGGGAACAAGGCATTCCAGGTGCAGCATAGGATTGGTTTCTGCTGTTTTTCAGATGGGTTTTATCTTTAGGATTTCAGTTTATTCCTGTGTTTTCCTGCACGTCACAGTGCCTACGCACAGCAAAGTTCACGTATCCAGGTAAAGACTAACTGGAACAGCAGACTGCTGAGCATAAGAAATTAATTTCACAATAAGATTTTAAGGAGGCTAAATTGACATAGATCAAGCAAGTGCAGTGAGCAATGACATTTTACAAGGTGCACTGAAGATTTCTCTGGCAAAAACAAATGTCTGGAAGCACAGATGTGTTTTATTCCAGCCCTTACAGTCACAGATGGTCACTGAGGATGTCATTCAACACCAATCCTTTGTCAGATATTCTACAGTATCTGAAGCTGACATAGCCCTGGGTATGACTGTTGACTATGCCTTCAAAACTAATGTATGGAACAAACTGCAGGTTCCCAGTTATTTCCCACCAGCTTTGTCACAAGTTAAATTGCAGGGAAGTACCTGTGAGCTCATTACCTTCCACTCACAGCAAAAAAAACCCTGAAAGGCATGCATTAACAGAACTTCACTCAACATTTCTTGGTCTTAATATCCCATCACCACCACCTTTGATTTCCCTGTACTTTTCCCAAATATAATTCTCTCTTCAGAGAATAAGGGTGGTTTAGTGATTGCTGTAATTTCTTTTTGCACTGTTTACCCACCACAAAGTGCATGTAGTGAAAAAGACTGTACAGCTGAGTTCATTTGGGCTCTGGAAACAATCAACCTGTTGCCTCAAAAAGCCAGAAGTAACATTACACAAATTATTTGACACTGCCTAAGTCTGAATGATTGCAGCAAAACACAGACTTTCAGACACAAACACCACCGAGCAGTGATGTGCTGGCAGCGGTTTTCTTTAAACAAGATGTTAATTTTGCAGAAGTTTTCCATGGTCAGGATGAAAAGAAACAAGTCAGCTAGAGAGTGAATCCCCGAGAGGCTCCAGGACAGGCTGGCCTCAACAGCTGTCTGTTGACACTTGCTGATCTAAGGACTTTGTCAGAGGAGATCATTTCCCAGGTAAACACTGCAAAGGGCTGAGGAAAGGAAAAAGCCAGATTAAGAAGCTCCTTCCCATTACAGCTCATTAAACTCTTGGCAAGCAGTGAACAAAAAGAGAGAAGCAAGAAAAATGAGACTTGTCTGCAGCAAAGCACAGCCTGTGCTGCTCCTCTTCTTCCTGTGGACAGCACCAACCACCAGTGCAAGACGGGGACTTCAAAGACAAACCCTCCTACCACGTGTGAAGGCAGCTCCAGGACTGAGGGCTCTGCTGCCACTGCCACTGCCACTGCCACTGTCACTGCCACGCCAGCCCAGGAGCCAGCAGAGGGTCTGGCATCCTGCTCCACTCCCAGCACATCTGTCCAAGAGAGGAGCTCAGCTTAATGCCCAGGGACAGCCCAGAAAGCTTTCAGTGGTACCCTCAGTACTCAAGCCACCCCATCCACCACTACCCCAGCCCTTCCAGCAGGAAAGACTAAGTGTCGTGAGAGAGAGCTACTGAAGGTTTGTTTTCTGGTGGTTGTTTGTTTAGGTTTTGGTTTGTTTGGTGGTTTTTTTTGTAGAGCTATTGCCTTGCATCAGTAAAACCAGTAAAACCATCTTCAAGCTATCAGTACAAGAGAAGTTAACCTGAATCCACCTATCAGGCCAGTTCAGCCAGTGCAAGAAAGAAAGGAAAAAAGAATGAAGAGTTAAGTGAGCTCTCAAATCACCCTTCACTTCAAACTTCTCATTCAGTTATTCTTCTGGCTGCTATATAGTTGCATGTTTAATATTTCTAAACTAAAAATAAAAAGGTGGTGAAATGCAATCCTATCGAGTAGAATTCAGAGTATATTAGAATAAAATATACTTAAGTTCACTTCAGCTCTTATGAGAAGACATACAGTAAAAAAGTTTCTTAGAATAGAGAATTTTTTAAGCAAGAGTTATTCATGATGGTTACAAAATCTCCCCTAAGGTGTGAGAGCTCATTTCCTCAGTTCCATCAAAGGCTCTGTGCACAAAACCCTGTACAGCCCTCATGCTAACAGCTAGGCCAGAAATATTTATCTAAAATAAAATATTGGGGGCAAAATCAATTCTTTTGTAGCTCTACTTGAGCAAGCCCAAGAGCTGATGGCCTCACTCAGTTCTCAGTATCCCCTCTCCCACTTTTCCCACATCCCTTGCCTCTGCTGGTTCTAGTATCAAACTAAGAAAGAGAGACTGGAAACTAGTTCATTTAACAGCTCATTACAACACTGTAATCAGCTTCTCTAACTTATTAGGTAGGCATTAATTGACCTTGAATCTTATCTTCCTGTAAGAGATTACTCCTGACTGTCTGAGCCCAAGAACTGGAAGACAAAAAAAAATTTAACTTTTTCTTAAAAAAAAAATAAGGAAATGGCAACAAATGTAGTAAAAGGCATTTGGAAATTACTAAACATTTCTTCTCCTGAAATCCTGCAATGGTATCAACTGTCAAACGCAGTGGCAGGGGATAGTTTTCTCTCTGGTGAATGACTGTAGCTCAGTTACAGGGGGGGAAGGCATACCCAGAACACAGACAGCACTTGCCACAAATGCCCTTTAGTCAGGCTCTGCACTAAGATAACCACACATCTAAAAAGAGTCCAAACTCTGGAGGCTACAGCATTTAGTCAAGACATGCATGACAAGAACTTTGTCTCTAGGTTGATGACTACATTAATCCACAGCACGCCTCATTTCTTTCAGTCAAATGGTTTCACGAGTTTACCTATGAATAAAAAAACAACCCAATTACTGCTCAGGAGAAATAAATGAGTTGACAAGATGACATCCAAGTTCCGTATTTTCTTAACACTGGATGAACAGGAAAAAGGAAAGGACAACTTATTAAAAAAGCAATGTAACAGCAGCATTAGACAACTGTGAGTAATCTCTTTCCTATGATGAATTTCCCTAAGAGCTAAGGGTGGATAGAAGTTCTCTTCAGAGCAAAGGAAGACAACTGCTTCTTTAACCCCCTGATGACAGAAGCACGTTGCTTTGTAGCTGAGGAGAGATTTGCCATGCATGTGCAAAACAGATCTCCCTCCCTTGATGTTATACAGAGCTACAGCACTGCAGGTTCAGTGATCACAGTTTTTATTCTTCTTGCCATGCATCTCAGTGATTTGAACAGGTTTAACTTTACAAAGCATAGAAATATTGAACTCTCCTTTTCTGTGGCAAAAATCCCACCCAATCTCTAGACATTATCTTCCTGGTTTTCAGTTTAGTTCTTTAGCTATAGTATAGTATGTCTGTGTTCTGTATGCAAGTGTATAGGGTTTTTTTTTCTGTTTGGGGTCTTATTTCCCCTTCGGTGAGCTTGTTTCAAGATAGAATTGAAAGATAGAATTGGTCCTATCTTTCTGACATGTGAAAACCTAACCTTGCCACAAATGTAAGCACCTGTATTTGTGGTACCTGAGTTTACACTTTCCTCAGGAAAAATAAGATATTTTTCTTAAAGATGAAATCAGCATTAACATTGTAAGTAACAAGCTGAGGATATCTTAAGAAGCCTGTGATGGATCTCTCTTCCAACTCATTGAAAAATACCTTTCACCCTCTTACAAAGCACTATGTTTGACCAATTTGGTTTGCCAGAAGTTGTGCTTCACAGACAGTAAGTTTGAGCCTCAGCTGTCTTCAGGCTCTTCTCAACTCCTGCATATGGATTTCCACCCAGACTGCAATTAATCCTGACACAGAGAGCTGGAAAACCCTACTTGAGTCCCAACAGGAGTGATGTGAGCAGGTTTTTTTACAGGAATACCTTTTGTTCTTTGCTCTTGCATATATTCATTAAGCACCGTGGTATTTTAATGATGGTGATTTGTGTGTAATGTATCAACATCTCTCAATTGATTCTGAAGTGTGAATTATAATTGCATCTTTTTACAGGTCCAAGAAATGAAGAAAATTGGCACAAAATTGTAACAGATGACAGCATAAGAAAAACAGTGTGTGAATCTTGTCTTGACAGAGCATCAGACTAATTGGAGATGATTTTTGAGGAGGTAGTCAAGTAGGGTACAAATCTGCATGATGCAGTGGAGCTGGGGGTAGAAAATGATGACCACTGAGAAAGAAGGGAGGGTCTCCACATCACCAGTTCAAGTGCTAATATCTGTAAGTGCCTTGACACACCTTGACACCTCCAAGATTACACCTGTAGAGTAGAAGTCAGCTGAGACTGAACAATAAACAGTTTACAAGACTGAAGGGTAGAGAGCTTGTCCTCCCCTTTCCTAGGCAGTTAGCACTCCAACAAGTGTCACTGGATACAGTGGTGCAGAATGGGGAATACAACGTTCTGCATTTTACAAACACAGTGAGAAAATAACATACTTCAGAAATCATCACTTAAATGTTTCATTACTCATTTCCTTCCTCTATCCTCCCTCTGATAATCTGATAACATAATTCACGCGGCAGCAAGGACAGGAAGAAGCTGTATGCTAAGGAATCTCCATTCCGAATAGCACTGGGTATTAACTATTAATATGCCTTCCTTGGTATTATACAGGGTCTAGAGAGAGAAAGAAAGGAAACTATGACTCACATTTTCCACTCAATTTATACAAAGGCTTCCATTAACATACCAACAACCAAATGCCTGCAGCAAGAAGAGCATAACCTCTTCACCAGTAAATGTAAACTATATGTCCACATGCACACACATCAAGAGGGTCTGATTACATCCCGTGTAATTAGAAACTCAAGTAGCTTGCAAGATCTACACCCAAGATACATACATAATCTTAGGACCATATTCTATCCTTGGAAGGATACTGACAGGTTGTGTGGATGTCCACGTTTTGCTGAAGCGCTGCAGTAAACCACATTTTGATAGAGGTTTTCATGCTTCAGTAGCATTTGGCTCTTGGAATAAAAATAGTTGGTATGAAGCTGCACTGTGGAGCCCCAGCTACTGACAAATTCAAATTCAAACCTGTCCTCTTCTACGCCTGTTTTGAGAGGGTTTAGCTAACTGCTGATCTTCTGATTAATAAAGTAATGGATGATTATCCCTTACCCATTGCTGTCAGCTTATGGAGTGATTCTTTATCTGTCCTTCAGGAGTAATGATTTCTCAGCACTTCTCAACTCTCACTACATCATAAATGCACCTCTCTCTCACAAACACTACTGTGTACCCAGGAAGATGTTCTTCAGCATCCTTCCCACCATACATCTACAGACAGCACAGAGAATGAAAAATTAACTCTCGACCTGAGTGAAGATAGGCTGGCATAACACCAAATAAAGTTAGTGGCACTGCAGTCTTCAGCTTCACTGTTTTACTGATGTAAGAATAATCAAAACTGCCTCAGAAGAAATGACAGAAGAGGAAAGAAGGAGAAAGGGCTGAGGCAAGACCACCGCTGTAACTCAAGGCATCATGTAAGGGTTCTGACTTGGCTTTCTGCAGCACGAGAAGCAAGCAGATGAGCACCTGCCCTCCATACCAGTAGGTACCACCAGTCAGACCACCGTGGCTCCACTTCTCTGCATGAGCACCCCACACCATCAAGCAGACATGGCAGAAAGCCTCAGCTGCAGCTCTCTACGACACATCCAGTGCCTTGTCTCCCTTTGGTGACAGGAGCAGAACAGCATTTGTGGTCTGGTTAAGGGATTCATGTCGTGTACATGTCAGTACACTACCTAACCCCCTGATTCTTGGAGAGGGCATGTGGAAAAGGCCCAAGTAATTCTACAGAGGCTAAAGATCCGGAGTAAGATCTATATGATCACACACTATGTGCTCTGATGTCCCTTGAGTGATGTGAAGTATTTTATATTGATTAAGAACACGAGAACAACTTCCATAGTGAGGCATGCAAACCTTGCTTTGGTGCCCATTGCCAATTCAAATCTGAATATAATTTTCCAAATATTCCGTGTCACTCCAATTATTTGGCTCTGCAGATCTTACTCTATAAGAACAACAACGAGTATGATATTGTGGAATGGTGTGTTAAAAGTTGGCAGTCACCTATCAAGGCACAAAGGAAAAGAGATGGTTCACTGTTTCCTATTGCTCAAGCACCAAACCCTTAGACTAAGCATTATCACTTAAACTACTACTGTTATTTTGGCATGTAATAGTACAAGGACATCAGCCTTGGGTTTCATGGGATAAAAAAGAATAGTCCCATCCCATTTATCCGTAGAGGAAATCGCTCTCAATATGATGGGCATGACTGCCAAAGGGGAAAGGTTCTTTGCAGAAAAACCTTCCATAACCAAGCCCTCCTTAACCAAAAGTTAGTAGAGATAGTGAATTATTCTTAAACTTCCCTCATTTTCCACTTCAAAATGTCCCTCCTAGCAAAGATAACTTATGTAAGAGGTTATCATCTACCATTTGCATTTGCACAATAAATCATTTTTTCAAGTGTTTCATATACACTTATTTACCACTGAGCAGCAGAAGAAAATGATTTTCCCTGGAATAGCAGTCGTTTCCATGATTTAGTGCAAATCCAGAGGTTCAGGTGGTTCATAAAGGACCCTATAAAAGCACCATTTCAAATGTAATTCATGTAGCAAATCATCAGAATTATAGATAAAGAGTAAGAAATCCTTGTGCAAATCAGCTGTATTATTCTCTCCCCTACTATTGCTCAGAACAAATGGCTCAACTATTACAGTTCAGACTATATTTAGGATAAAGTAAGCAAAAGGCATCCTGCTGAGAACAAGAAATGGAAAAAAAGAGATGACCATGTTTTCTGAGAAAAGCCTAAATACAGTTCTTGATGGAAATAGTTTTTTCTTTTCCATAAGGTATATACAAGGGGTTTGTAAACTTACATTTTCCTGACTTACTCCTCGGTGGAGAGAAGGAAGAGAAACCAGACAGCTATCCCTTAGACTTTGATGTGTCTGCATGACTAATGAACACACTGATAAAAATCTGTTCCTGTGAACTTTATAAGAAGAAAGTTGGTACACAGCTGAGAATCCGAACAGAGCGTTCACACCCAGGAGGTGCTTTGCTGAAGATAAGCTCAGCACTTTTAGGGAAAATATATTATTCAGAAGCTGTTCCCTGACTACATGCAGTTTCAGTACACCAGTTAGTTTGCTAGGTAGAAGCATTTTATTATTTTTTCCCCCTATTTCTACAAACATAGATGTGTTTGAAAGGTTGTATTGCCTCTCACAACCTAACCTGGGGTGGGTAGGGGATGAGGACAGAGTCTTTGTCCATCTTAGTGCTTTACTCCCAAAAGCCTAAGCCAACAAACCTCAGAAATGCAAGATGCCAAATCTTCTTGAGGACTTTGTTTTGACACCAGCCAAAACTCAAACTGTGGTGCAAATAAAGCCAAGCCAACAGCTTCAGCCACTTCTTACATGTCTGAACTCCCCAGAGTCCTCCCCTCGCTCGGATCAGTTCAAGGGAACAAGCCTCAAGTGACAGAAGCCAGCAGGGTAATAAAAGGGAACAGACACACTCCTCTGCTGAGAGAGAGAGACTCCTCCAGATGCAAGGCACATGGATTTAGAAATCCAAATCCTTTCTTGTCTACCAAAACCAAACCCAAACCCAAAGTTGTTACAGCTCCAAAAATGCGTACAAAACACCTACATGTGCTCTTTCAACAGACTGTAAAAAAATGTTACTTTCAGATTCATCTCCCCTTTCTCTATCCACGGGCAGTTTTATCTGGTCCAAAACATGCTTCTACAAGCAGCCATCTCCCACTCTGTAAAGCCAGGATGTAGGTGTCATACCAAAACCAAACACAGGGATGCTCCTCTGCATCCAGCTGGTCCTCTGCCACCCCCAGCAGCACCTGGGCACCTCAACCTCTTCATAACTGGCCATTCACAGCACTGATGGCACCCCTGCTTCCCCAGCTCGCTCAGAGGGAAGGGCAGCATCCAGTGTATAACCACTTCAACTCTTTTTAAGGTTAAATAGAGTAAATTAGTAACATTTTATGGTTTCAGCCAATCAACACAGAGAACAGTTCTGCTTCATCACAATGCTGAAGTTTCACACGGCCACATCTCGCTTCATTCCCTGAGGATTAAAGTTTCCAGTAAAGAGATGTCACAGGAGGCAGTCATCTTCTAGTTCAGAGACTCAATTTTGCACACAAGACACAATAAAGATGCACAAGATGCACAAGATGCAGCATCACTTCAATAAAGATGATGAGACCAACTGCTGGGGCTCTGGATTCAGCTCTATGAGCAGAAAGACAGAGTCCCATACTTCAATCCTGCACAAGGATCAAATGGAAACAAAACAATTTATTGTTTTAACCTCATCTTTTTGACTGACATCCAAACAGGTTCCTATTGGGCACTGCTGTGGTTTAATAATGTGAATCTATTGTAATCCTTAAACTTTCTCCTCAAAAAGAAAGAAAAAAAATTAAAAGTACTCAAGTATTACACATAGCATTTTTCTATGGGTATGTTTTGCTTACAGGTATCTCAGGCACTGACAGGACTGGAGGGAATGGATTCAAACTAGAGATAGACTGATTCAGGTCAGACACTAGGAAGAATTTCTTCCCCATGAGGATCGTGAGACCCTGGCACAGGTTGCCCAGAAAGGTGGTGGAAGCCCCATCCTTGGAGGTTTTTAAGCCCAGGCTGGATGGGGCTCTGAGCACCCTGCTCTAGTGGGAGGTGTCCCTGCCATGGCAGGGGGGTTGGAACTGGATGATCCTTAAGGTCCCTTCCAACCCTGACAATTCTATGATTCTACCTCCTTCCAAAGCCAGCTTACTGCACATCAGCCTGGGTGAGAATGTAAATCTTCAAACAATAAGGTATGCTGACACACAGCCCTTAATATACAGCTGACTAAACACCCTAAGTGTTTGCTTCAGTGCAATTACCACCTCTGCCCACGCTAAGAACACCAAATACTGTATAATCACAGGGCTATGGCAAGAACAGCTCTGCAAAGGCTGCCCGGGGGACCTGCTACCATTATAACAGCCCAGTGAACCCAGTACACTACTGGGTTTTGCAGCAGTGTGCTCTGTGTGCACGCGTGTCGTTGCACATGTAAAGGTTTGCATGTGCACATGTGTAGAGATGGGTTATTCGCCCACCCTGCATCAATATGAAGTCTTCAAAGAGATTAATTTTAATAATCACTGAACATTTAAAAATAGATTTCAAAGGACTTCGCATGGCACAAATGGCAGGAGAAATTTCTTCTTCTCAAATTCCAGCACAGGTTGGATCTTTCAAAGAGCCTCGGGGTCTAATGTACATGGCAGAGATAGAGGAGCTAGCTCTGAGTGAGCCCAGAGCAGGTGTACAACTCAATATAGCCCTGTTGGCATGGAGCTCTGCACTTCTCAGCAGAGTCAATTATCATGCACGGAGCTCCACACTGAAGCTGCTGAACTGCCTTTGCTATTGACTACAATGAGCTTCTCTAAAGCTGAGCACAAACTCAGTCTCAGCAGTACCAGATCAATGCTAAAGCTTCTGAATATCCAGGATCAGGCTCCTGGAAACTTCTCTTGCCATTGCTGAACTTCATGCAGAATCGCTACTAAGCGACTACAAAGCCCTTTCAATTAGAATGAGAATTTACCATTGTGAGGATCAGCATTATATTTTAGTTTGATTTAAATATAACAAAAGTCTTCAGCTTCCCAGCCTGATCTTAGCAGGGTTCCTCTTGGACCCTACTTGCTTAGATCATGTCCAGGCAGAGCTCACCTTTTTTCCAGCACTCTGGAGCTAACTAAATGGCTTTGTTGGCGTTACTCAGCAGGGAGAGTAGCTCAGGGGTTACTGAGTAAAAATGGATTGAATCAACAACTGTATACAAGCCAATTTTTTTCTGAGAAAAATCTGGACCACTGTCAAATGCCAAGTCACATCTTGAAGAAGAAAGCCCGAGGGTCAGTGTTACAACAGAGAAACCTTAACATAGACAGCTACGAGTCTGAGAGACCTCCGTGGTTGCGTTTACTAACCAAGCAAAGATGCTGCAGCTGAAGCAGCTCTAGTTTATACACATCTAGTGAGGTAATGTTTGTACTTCATATAACATTAGTAGATCATTACTGGATTTAAGTGGTCAGTACCAGTATCAATTTTAAACTGTGAATCTGCCAATTTGGAAACGGTTCAGAGAACAGCGAAATTCAGGGCTTGGAAAACTGCCTTAGAGTGAAAAGCTTAAGCACTTAATGTATTTATTTTATCAAAGAGAAGGTTAAGATGTGACCTGATTATGATTTGTTAAGTTGTTACACGTGCAGCCTCCTCAGATTAGACAGCCATTTACTCTAGCAGGGCTAAATCCAAGAGCTGGGAACAAGGGTATAAATTTTTAAGTGAAATGAATTAACCATTTTGATAACCTAGGAAAGGGTAAGACAGACTGATATTTTTATTATTATTACTGTATTTTTTTGGTACATTAGTCATAAAGCATTGTCCCAGTAGGTATTGACCTGGTGAAATTATATGTTATCAGAAGAAAGAACTGTCCTTATCACCCAAGGACATACACTGCCTTCACATTATGGTGGCATTTTCACTTCAGGCTGCAAATCAATCAACACAATCTACTGGGCAATTACGTGCCAGTAAGGAGCTGTCAAAGAAAGAAGGCAACTGCATTATCTCTACCATATTCTGTCTAAAATCAATTCCACTGAGCAGCACTGACACGGAGATGCAGATACACAAAGCTCCACACACACACAAAGAAAACAAAACCAGCAAAATGAAGATTTTTCTTTCCAGTCTTGAAATATTATTACAATAAACTTTGCTCACTGTGAAACTCCCTGACCTAAAGAACAATGTAAGAGAGATCTAAAAATGTGAACAGCAAGACTCCTAACACTGAAAGGCCCCAGCACCTTTTCTTTCCTTTCTCTTGGCAATATCAATTTACCACGGTGATCACCAGGTAGCATAAAGCAGTGTGACACCTCAGGAAGCCCCACATTTCAGTTTCTCTGTATGCCTCCATTAGAGCAGCAGCAAGAAAAACCATTTCACTCTTGAACTCTTCTGCTTTGACAAAATAGCTCCATCTTCCAATGGAACTCTCATTCCCTGCTCAGAACAACTGCCAAAGAGGGTATCAGAAGGCAATAAATAACACAATGCATTAAAAAAATAAAGCCAATGTAATTGCTTTTGATGGGATTCTTAGGCTAAAAATACACCAAGAAGCCTGAAGACATGTAAAAATGTTCTGAAAGGTGAGATCCTGCTTGGGTCCTTAGAATATATTTTGTTATTTATGCAGAACACTATAGAAATTATTATGAGATTTTACTGCACAGAACTAATACTCTTAACCATGTTTGGTAAACCACCATTTTTCTATCTCTGTATGGCATTCAGTATTTCCTTTACTATTTTTGTTTTCAATTGAAAAACAAAGAAAATCCATGAGCATTAGACTGTGTCTGAAAAATTAAAGTTGAATTGTGTTGAGAAGTCAGTGTAAAACTTGAAAGTTGGGAAGAGAATCAGCTACCAGTCTTAAGAAACAACAAAAAGATGCAGTAAAAATGCTGTGTTCTTGAAGGATACAAGAATGCAAACCAGGGAGTAACTACAGCACCATGTACATCCCTTGAAGAAGAGGAGATTTTAAAGGATAGCAGGAAGCATAAAGAGAGCTAACATTTTAATGTGTCTTTATGCTACTAGATACACACCATACAGAACGGAGTTGGGACCTTCAGGACTGAGAACTACCAAATCTGTCTTTGCTGTTCTCCTCTTTTCCACGACACACAAGAATCTCCCCAAAAGGAACAGAGAAGGTGGGTTCAATAGGATTTTCCTGTTATACTAGATGAAAACATTCCTTTTTCTTCCTTCCACCTACCAAGCTATCTGACCAAGCCACAAAATCTTTTTAAGACTTATGATAAAAAACTTGGGTGGATTTTAAACTTTATTCCAAATGCTGATTTGTTGGAATGTGGTTGGTTTCTCTTTCCATATAATATATATACTCCGAGTGTAACAACCATAGGTAGAAAGACAGACCAAACTTTTCCATAATAGATGGCTGTACTCAGCTGCTACTAAGCATATAAACCCAATGAAGAGGTATGACAAAAGAAAGGGGAATTTACTCCCAGTGACACCACAAACTGAAAAAAGAGAGACAAAAAATAACAGTAAATAGAACAACAATAATAAAAGCAAATAAATAACAAAATAATATATTGTGTATAACAAAATAAAAATAATAAATACTAAAACAATAGCAACTCAGCATGATGTAATGATGTGGGCACAATCTTTGCACAAAACCACATTCATTGGTAGTTAAAGGCAGATGACTGAGTAGCAGGAAGAGACTTTTACACTCCCCTCCTGCTGACCTGATGGTAGGAACAGTAACCTCCAGAGAAGGGAGAACTTAGGCAGCTTGAAATGGTAGTTTATTAATGAATGTCTCCATATATGCCAGAGATAACCCTACTAGCAAGGGAGTATCATCCCTACAAAAACACAAGTGGGTCAGAAGTTTCATCATGATTTGAAGTAAGATTTAGCATTAACTTCACAACAATAATTGAAAGTGGGTCTAAAATCCCATGCATGCCTGTGATTTTACTTTCAGCTGTGCAGCATTTAAAAAAAATACAAAGGACTGAGATTTGAGTGGACAGCAAGAACTTCTGAAGCTGTCTGAAGCACAATTCCTGATACAGCAACAAAGTTCATAGCATATGTTTGCCCCTCTGACCTCATTCACCCTAAAGAAGGAATTGTTTCCCTGCATTCCCTTTATTATGTATTAATTTCAGTTCCCCTGCTGCTCTCATCTAGCCATTTACCAGCTTGTGGCTACAGGTGCACTCCTCAGAACAGGAGCCACAAAGTGTGCACTGCTCTTTCCACTGCCCCTTCTCTGCTGCCAGCAGGTGATGCAGCACACTGCAGTTCATCCTGCAGAGGATGATACAGCACCATTAAAAGTGCATTAAAAAATATACCTCTGGCTCCAAAACTGTGGTGTACCCCACTCACTAAATCACAAGTGACAGGTCTTGCACTTTACTAATGGGCCTGTTGTGTGAGATTGTGCTGCTGCTTCACTGCCCCTGTGAAAGTCAGTTTAACTTTCTAATGCTCGTGTTGTTGCTGCTTTTGGAGTTGGAGCAAGATTACTGATGGAGTGATTAACCATCTTCATCTGTAACAGTCACGGGAGAAAGAGATTTAAATGAATGAAGTGTACTAACTGGTTTATGGACCTCTCCAAGATAGCACCACAATGGCAGGTGTGCTCACTGCATTTTCCATTCAGATCTCAGATTTATGCAAAAGAGATGTGAAATCTCCTGTAAGGATGACAATGATCTAACTGCTTCATCTTTGTTTCAGCAGAGACACCAAATATTGTCTTCCTCATGCATTAGTTCTAAACAGAAAGTGTGAACTGATGTTACATGTGATATGACTACTAAGTAGAGGATTAAAAGCTTCCTCTCCTCTCCTTCCTCTCCTTCCTCTCTTCCTTCCTTCCTATTTCAATATGAAGACATGTTACAGTTCTGTCTGGAGTTGAAGGGAAGTGACAATGGAAAACAAACAGCACAATTACTAATAAAAATAATTATGCAAACCGTGTTTCCAGAGCGCTGTTGTCTGGAAAATTATTCCACATTACTCATCTCTGGATAACTCCCTTTAGATGATCTACTCTGCACCATCTTCAACTGTAACATGTTTTCCTGATGGGATTCCAGTCATAAAGAGATGACACTTGAAATGGAGATGTACCATTTCTCTTAACCATGTTAAGCTCCAGTGTTTAATCATCTGTTTTTAATGCTTTATTTTTAGTTTTCTGTAATGTTTTCTGTGATTTTGGCCCTTTGGTTCTTCCTTTCACATCTAAAAATAAAGCACCCAGCACACAACGTATTTTCTTCAGAAAAAATACTTAGAATTATTAAATTGTAAGCTTATCTTTTTCTTTTTTAAATAAGCTAAATCTTTTTCCTTTAGAAAAAGCCACTAGGATATCTGAGAAGAAAGGAAAGATGTTCCACTGGGTTTACTGATCACAAGGTGTTCCGTACACCATCCAGCTAAGCTGTCTGTAAGTTATTCTTAGAAAGCATGATAAAGCATCACTTGAAACACACAAGTACACCCCTGTTACCTAGGCTGCTTTCCTCTGAGCAGGAAACTAATACACCAAATATTTAGTCGCCATATCACTGGGATGTTGATCCAATAACATCGATGGAAGATCTGAGTAGTACTTTGATGCTCTGCCCTGAAATAGTGTCATGCAGGTTCATCATCACTGTGCTCCACAAGCAGAACATAATCACGCTCAGGACTGCACTGAGATTTGGTAGAGAACTGCCAACTCCCCCCACACTGTCTGTCTGCATCTCTTTGGAATGTCAGAGCAAGGTCAACTCAAACTCATTGTTACTTTTATCTGCAGACATCTTAAAACTTTTTAAGATCTTCCCAGGAATCTTCTAAGAAAGATACAATATATAAGACATTTTTATCCTCTACTTCCTGGAAGAAAAATTAATAAATAACTACCTAAACAAAAACAATGGCCTATTTGTGAGAGGGCCCTATGGCAGGGCCGCCGCTGTCCTTTTTAGCTTTGATGGTTGATGATCTGTGACACCCCCTGCTTATCTCCATCTAGCAAAGGCCAAAAGGGGAGAAAGAAGATTGTCTGCATTGACCTCCAAAGGCGAGTAACACTTTGCACCACTCAGTGTGACTGAATCTCATGCTTCGGGGCTGCAGCCAGATGTTGGAGAGGTCAGGACCAAACGCTACTCTGCAGCTCACTCCGTCTGGGGAGGCCTTCCCCTGGACCAGCAGAGACTAACAGCAGGTTCAAAGCAGATACGAGATGAAGAGATGCACTGTTCACAAACTGCAACAGGAATCTGCCTGTGAGATACCTGACTGGTATGTGACCAGTTCATGTGCTCAAGGCATTACCAGTCACCATACCATTCCAACACGGAAAGGCTTCCCCTGCCTTGGATGAGCAAAGGCCTTTGGTCTGAATCCCTTTTCCTCATCCCAGTAGGTCTTCCCTGGGCCACTGGGATATATTTTCTGCAACCTGGACAGTAGAGATGGCTCAGATATTTCCAATAAGTATGTCACTCTTGATTACTGCTTATGTCATGCAGTGTCCCAAGGAATAAATACTTTCATTTTATTTTCTGAGTAAAATGTATTGCCTGTGACATAGAGGAGGGTAGCAGAGCTTATCTAAAGTCCTTTCCTGGCCTTACTATGAAAGTTGGCTATGAACTCCCATTTTTTTAAAGGGGCTAAATCCAAAGATTATTTTTTGCTATCAGTGCAAAAAAAAATATGAAGTGCTTTACTACTATATTCTGTTTGCTTTGTTACCATGCATGTAGACATACATCATCCATGCACGTATGGACTGTATATACATAGATGCACAGCTCTATCCTCACACACACTAAAGGCAATTAAACAACATATATACATTTATATTTTATTTTTAATGAATTGGTTTTCTTGTTCCTGGGCCAGCTTTAACCCAAAGGAAAAACATGAAGTAAATTGCCTGTGGGTTTGCTCTCAAACAGCTCTCTGTGCTGGACAGGAGGGTGAGACTATGAATCATCCACTGGTCATCCACTCAGATCGAAACAATAATTGTCTTGAGCATCCAGCACCACTGCTAGAGTTCAGGAACTGTGTGCCTATTACATGCCTCTGTTTTAAGAGGTTTAAGAAAAGAAAAGAAAAAAAAAAGGCATTAAGTGCAGTTGCTTTAGGCCAAATTTGGGGTTGAAAGGAACCAATTCAGAAGGAAACATGCTGAACAAATTAACTCCCTTCCAGTATTCCACTTAGCCATTTTAATTAATGTGAACATTGATAAGTGAAAAGTCAGCTAGTTAGGGTTGTTTATTCTGAGCTTGCAACTGAACAGGAAGGGTCAATTACAGAACCATAAGGAATGCAATGTGTGTGAAATGGTTCTTAATAGCAAAAAACTCTTATTTTTAAGTGGTCCATTCAAAGCATCGTCACTGAATACGTTTTGCCTTTAGATTTTGAATGAAAAATGGCAATTGATTTGTCTACACCATTTCCTTACTCAGGAGGTAAAAACCAAGAGATTTTTACCAAGCTGGTGGGCAGCCTGCTCTGCAGCATCAAAAGTAGACAAGATTGCTAAACCATATCTTTCTAACACAAAGAAAGGGAATGAGTCATTTGCCATAAGAAAGCACAAAAGGAGAGTGGAAACAGGTCACAGAATACAACCCCAGTCCATCGTCTGTGGAACCACAAACTGATTTGTTTGCACTCAAGCTATCTACAGAGCTATTAGTAGTGGCACACTTCAAAAAAAAATTAGGAATTATTCCACTCAGAGGACTGAGTTTTCACAGCTCCTTTTTTTTTCCTTGTATTTATGAATATATGCCCCACCAAACAGTTCAAGTTTCAGGCCTCGACCTGCAAGATAAAATTCATGAGTTAACAGCACTTTTTACATAGGCTTACATATGCTCCTTCTTAATGATCATGCTTTCAGTCGCCAGTAGCACTACTTGCTAAGAACCTGCAAAATACACAATAGAATTACTGAAAGCTACATATAAAATGTCTGTATTCACCTTGACAGGTACTGAGATTAATGCTGCTGAGAAGTCCTCAATCACTGCATACAGCACTGTATTCTTTATGTCTTGCAAGACAGACTCAAAGCTACTTTGCTAAATATTACATAACAACAAAATCCTTTTAGCCTTTGTTTGCAATCTATACTTCACTTAGACATCTTAAAATCACAAACGCCATCCACGGAGAGGGATTTAAAAATCATTACATTAGAATACTTGTTTAATAGAAAGTGATGGCTTAAATGCTACAATATGTTCCTTAAATATCTTCACATTAAATGGTAATTGAACAAAAAGCTGCCTGGCCCTCTTCAAGGGCAAGTCCCACAAAGCTCCTCATTATCGTAATTTTCAATTTGGAAGCCAAACTAAATAACAAGAAGTAATTTGCCAATTAGAACTTCCTGCTCTTTTTCCCTTTATTCCTTAAACACCATTCAGGGGCTGAACCAGTCAAACACTTTTAGCTTCAAAACTGCAACTGAAAGAATTTAATTTGTGTCTCTCCACGGCGAAGCTGTCAAGAGGCAGCAGTGATGCATACCATGTCCTGACACAACAGTTGCCCTTAAATACACAGAGTTCTCCGTGTACTTGCTCTGCCTAAGGTTTCTTTTGCTCATTTCCTTTACTTTTCCAAACTTTAAGATTTCGCATCAACGATTTCTGACATATGGAAACATCCCACAGACAAAATTTTGCCTTTTGTGTTTGAAAAGCTCTTCGAAAGTAAGAGGCACGTAATGATAAAATCAACACAAAAGAGCGCTCCGAAGAAACAAAGTTCCATTCAGATGGTGAAAGCCACAGAGCTCAGATCAATGCCGAGAGATTTACAGCTTCAAAACCAAGACCGTGTATGAATTCTGCTACATGCCGTCCTCAGAATTCAAACCCTGACCCAAAATAATGAAATTAATTTACTTTTCAGAAGCTGATTTGAACTCCATACCTGCAGGGCCAAGCGAAGGGGCAGAGATGAATGGTCAATACAGCAGTGATGCTCAGCTCTAAGATTAGCACTGAGTGTACACCAGTGTCGGGTCACACAGGGTTTCAGCATTCCTGAAAGCCTTTCACACTGGCATTTTTTTGTTTCTGGTTTTTTTTTTCCCCCTGACAAAGTGGTCAGTGAGCTCATATGCCTTAATTTCAAAGGAGGCAGAAGGGGATGGATGGCAATAGAAAATGCTGTGACAAACTTGTGCTAGAAACCCTATCACACACCAGTATCACAGCAGTCTTGTCATGATGGCAGGGAATTAATTAGTTAAGCACCACACTAAGGTAACTGCAGTCCTTTCAGCAGGTAAGCAAGCCCTTTGGTAGTGCACTGACATGGCTTTGTGTTTAACTGCATTGTATCACAAAGAAAAACTCTGAACCTTGGGAAACATTTAACAGCCACAACTACTTTTGAGGTCCACAGGTATATTAGGCTGGAGATGCTTCACAACTGAGAAACTGGGAAGTTACACTTTAATCCATGTCTTTCACCATTTCAACTTCCAGCCACTAGCAGGAAGTCAAAAGCTGAGCAAAATTCAGAGGTATGAGTAAGAAAATGTCCCTAACATGACATGAACCGTTCAAGTTCCCACGGTTGTGACCGACGGCGTATCGCTGATGACTCACAGAACCCAACCAAGGGCTTTCCTCAAGGAAGAGCCAGTCTGGGGATCTCCCCAGACCTGTTTATCCATCAGCCCACACTGACAAATCCTAACAAACCACTATACATTAAATCTATGCTTTCCAGGGCACTGAAATTGCATTCAGATGAAAGAGCTCAGATTCAGGGACTGTTTAAACAGCAATTTGAGACAAGCTAGAAAAGGCATTTTCTTAGGCAACTGAAAAGATTGTATTGCTGTGAAAAGTCTGCCATGTATTTGCAAATACACTTTTTAAGAAGACACAGAGGGATTAAAAGAAAAGAGTTGATCTAGAGCAAGGATGTGTCTGCAGTTTTTATATGCTTAAGGTATAATAAATGCTAGACACTAAAAATATCATTTTAGAATGCTCTGATCTCTGCCCATAATCCCTCTTCAAAAAAATCAGTGTGATTATTTGCTTAAAGGAGGGTGTTTAGCCTTTTCTTTTTATTTATTTTACAGAAGGGTTTGCATTCACCTTCCCAATCCGTTTTATCTTAGTCTCTGCATCAGAAGAATGAAGAGGATCTAAAACTGTACAGACACAACTGTCTTTTGAGGAATCAGGGCTCTGAGGTCAGAACATCCCATTGCCACAGCAGTGTTATTTAAAAAGCAGTAAATAATTGAAAACTTTGTAAATTTGTGATTTTTACCATACTTGTAAGCCCTGAATGCTCTTCTGCAATTGCCATGGTTATTACATTGACTATTTTAAACATTTTTTTTCTGTTGTTGAACTGTTTCTGGCTAAACTCTCCCTTTTTAAGAGGAAAAGTTTTGAAATCTAAAACCACAAGGAGCTGCTTACCTCATATGTACCGTGTGAATAACATGGGACAGACTGTTGAGAGCAAATTTCTTTTGGGCCTTCATGATGCTGCCTGTGCAGCTATTTTGTGGCCAAGGTGGAAGGCAAGATTTGAGGAAGGCTGCGACAGAAAGAAATGCACCAGAGCTGGTCTAACTTACACCATGCAGCTTGAGCAGCTGCAATGGGTTTGAGAGAGTTACAGATATTATTTCTTGTTATAAATGATGCACAATAAACACAGTAGGACACACATAGGTGGTAAGGTTCCTGGTTGATACCAGGACTAGGAGGACTAATAGCAAAAATGCAGACCTAGGGGACCTGTAAATCTGAGCACATACACAGCAGAGATGGGGACTTGGATATATCTAAAGTAGGTTTGAATCAGACAGCATGGAGGTACTGATTGCTTAGCCTGAGCAAAAAATCCTCATGGGAAGTTTGTTCCTGACTGTCTTTTGAGTCAATGAATTTAAATTTGCCTTGGGTGTATACCTTACACCTGAGCAAAGTGCATCCTCCTTATGCTGAAGTTCCAGCAGGTAGGAGTAGCACCAGCTATTAGAGAAGCTCTCCTAGCTCACCCCAGCTGTAAAAAACACAGGGAAGAAGTGAGAGAGAATACACACCTCAATATACTACTAAACTTCACTAAGCTAGGGTGGACTTAAAGTCAAAGAAGGTGCCTTAATAGCCCTAAGCACTGATCTTTTCACCATTAAAGTCTTCTCCAGCATGGGAACCTGCTGGCTCCTGAATATATGCAGCTTATCTGACCAAACAGATCTTCTGGCTTTTAACACTGAGCATGAAGTTCAGCACTTTTGCTGCCTAGTCCAGTCCAAACATTCCATCCCTCATTAACCCTCCCAGAGTATAGCAGGCATGTAGATAATAAACTGCAGACTAGCAATCACACCTAATGTATGATGTCCAAGTCTCTGCTATACATAAGAAAGTCTGAAATGGAGATAAAGGGTTTGTAAATAAAGCAAAAAAACACCTTAGAAAAAGTCTATCTGTAATTCTACATTCAGATTGCTGCTAAGAAAAACCATGAAAGGAAGAAAAAGAAATGCAAAGCATGAAGAGCATTCAACTGGCCTGCAAGATGATAAAAGTATCATTAAATCACATCCATTTAGTGATACTTCATATGTGTCAGAACATAAGTCGCAGTCTCACTTAGATATAAATTCTTGTGGGAAAGGTGAAATACAGGCTCTGGTCATCTCAAACTAGAGCCTAATATGAAAAGCTGTGAAAAACAAAGGTTCATTCATAGACCATGAAGATAATATAACTATATACTTCAAGATCAGTCTTGCTGTGGATACTTAGAAAATTGGCTCATGCCAGTATAGCTATAAAACTTAGACTTCTTGAATTTCAAAAGTCTCTGGTAGTTCTCCACAACTCAGTTAATCAACTAATACCTCCTAAGGGTTCTTCTGAGACAAGTCATAGTACACAAGGAATTATGACTCAAGTCTGGAAGCCTGGGTAAGACCCAGGAGTGCATCTATGAAACAGTACTTTGTTTGGCAAAAAGATAAATATATGTACTCAAAGAAACATCTTTTTGACTTTCTAATTTATTTTAACAGCATGCATCAGAAATTATTTAGTTCAAGAAGAGAATGAGCAGGGGAAATGGAATTAAATGCTAAAAAAAACCCAAATAACTTTTGTAAGTCTACATTAAGCCTCCAAGGAGCAACTTTCACAGTATGCTGAAGTCACAAACAAATGTATAAATGCTTATATTAATATTGACTAGAAAGAATATACCATTATACAGTGTATATATTACACCCAGAGATCTCAAAGCACATCAGCAACCATGGCTATATCCCACTCCTACATGACATAGGCATTACTATCAGGGTAGGTGAAATGAAGACAACACTGATTTTTCTACTTCCTTCATGAAGAAAAATAATTGATTCTCATGTTCTAAAAACAAATGTTTGCTGAGTAACATATGGAAGGCAGCAGTGGAGAAAGTCCCTTGAACTAGATTATTAGATTTGGAAATGTCAAAGAAAGAACTTTCTAAGCCACATACTGTTCAACTTCTTAACAGGTATCAGTAGTTTCCATTTTAAACGAAATCACTGTCAGATAATCCAGCAACATTCACAATTCTTGGTCATTTTCCTACCTGGCAGCAATGGATTCATGAGATAGCACCCAAAGCTGTTCACAGCAACTTAGTCACCAATCCAGTTTTTGAACGGAGTGCTGTCAGGCTGTGAAATCTTTCTTGCCTACAGAAACTCTGGGAAGCCTTTTAGAAAAACAAACACCTTTTAATCTTCCATTCCCACAACACACTTCATGTGATCCACCACAGCTTAGACACAAAACACCCAAATAACTGAAGCCCATATCGAGACTCCTCTGACTCTCTCTACGCCAGTGGGATGAGAATACTCAAGGCACAGTTTTCCTGCCTCATGTCTGCAGTTCATCTGGCTGATGTAAAAGCATCCTGATAATCTGGGTCCACAGGAGGGCTGTGAGACCACTTAAGAGCACATTCAAAATACCATAGCAATGAAGTTGTAAAATTCAACCCCATCAGAACACCACGCTGTCAGATGTCAACTGGCTTACAACACCCCAAGCCAGCCTGTCCCTCATTCCATGCTTGGGCAAAAGGGAGGAATCTGAAGAAGAACATGGCCACCAATGCACAGCTTCTGTTTGCTGAAACCTCCAAAACCCTCTCTTTGGGTGGCCCATAGGCACCAGTCTTCATTTCTGGGGATGGTAGGCACCAGGAGAACTCATGAGAGGAAACAGGAGGACGCGGGTTGTCACAAAACAGCCTTTCACTACTGTTGTGCACTCCTGGTACCAACAGCTATTTATTTCTGCACTCTGGTGCAGGGGGAAACTTGCTCACTAACAGGATGTCCTCGTCACACTAGTTCACCCTTTCAGTTTTCACATGGAATACACAGGCAACTGTGGTGCTTTAGTGTATCAATTAAAAATATTCTCTGGAAAAAACCTCCCAACACGGTATATAAACACTAAAATCATATAGCAATACATCTGCATACACAGCAATATTCACTCTTTGCTGCTCCTTACTACACCAAGTGACTTGGTGGTCTAATTCCTGAGGTACACCTGTTAGCCTCACACAAAAACCCCACCATCATAACTGGCAGTTTACTGGCAGGCTGAGCAGGGAGGACAATGATTGGCATGAGGAATGAATTGCCCTCGGAGCCCTGGAAAGCTTGGTTCTGCAACATGTCTGAGGCAGATTGGCAGGAGCTGCCTGCATTAAACCTGTTCTGCCAATAAACATTCCTGGTCAGAAAGAGCCATTAAGCAAATACAGAAACACAGCACTGCTCAAGGAACCACACGAGCACAAGGTAAGCAGCTCTTGACTTCAGTAAACTTCAGCACACGCGTCCAGATTCTGTCACCTCTCTTTGCAATTCGATTTCAGTGCAGCTAAAGACAACTGCATGAACAGACAGAGGGAGATGTTCTCAGAGGGCACCCACCTCCGTTATATTCTCACCTGCTCAGAAAAAAAATACAGCCTGTTAATTCCCACTGCCTGGTGCCGTTCTGCACAGCACAACTGGAACAGTCCCTGGCTCCTGATGCTGCACACAGCTCACGCATCTTCATCGATACACTTTGCCTAATACAGCAACAAGCTGATGAGATGGCATCTTCAGGATATTTATTTTAGGAGCTGTGGAAAGCAGATGTTTTGCTGTTACCACAGGCACTCCAGTACAGACAGTGCCAGGTAGAGTATTTCAGCATCTATGGCTCACAATCAGATTCTGACAGTGGTTAATACTGGTTTTGGAGGATAGTTTTAGTTCTAAGTCCTATTCAGCCCATGTTTTTATAGCAATTAGGTTATTCAGCATTTAATTAGGAAATATTTTATAAGGTAAGCTATTTTCTTCCACATTGACGCTTCTCTCCATTTAGCTTTTAGAGATAATGGTCCATGCTTTGAAGCATGTTTCTTTTGTAATATATAAAACATTCACTCTAAAGCATAATTACCATATATGTAAAACTGGCTGCATAATAATAACTTGCAATTAAGACATAATGTTAATAATGAATTTAGGGGAAAATTAATTAGCCTCACTGTTTATTTTGGTAATATCCTAGAGACAATGTTCCACTAGGATAAAAGTTAAATTAGTTGGGACTCCTTGAACTTCACAGACTTTTATGAACTTAAAAGCAGAACAAAGAACCCCACTGGCTTCAGCAATATAGGAATTAGTAACTGTAGCAAATGCATAGGAGATCAGATCAAATACCATTTGGAAATAATTAATATCCCACCAATCTTACTATTAACACATTGAAGCAACTAGTTTTATACTCTGTAGCTTAGTAAATCATTTAGTGCTCAAATGAAATACATCCAGCTCCCCCTGTACTTCCCAGGATCACTATTGTAACTCTGCCAATAAAATTGGAAACATTTGATCACAATGGAGAAACTAAAACACTTGGCTGCTTCAAAACTCAACACAAATAAAATGGAGGCATTTCATCTGAAATGTTTTTAATACCCTAACAGGTATTTATCCAAGTATTTATTAACAGCAGTTCCATCGTGGAAGGGCAAGATGCAAGGCTGGCTACCCTGCCTCCACTGCAGGCTAATGCAGTTGTCCTCCATCAGGACGAGGAACTGCTCCAGCTGCTTGTCTTGGCTGTGACTTTTACCTAACCCTTCTCATTAAGGACTCAATCTGCAAAGACTGGATACAGCTAAACAACAAAAAAGCCATGGAATGGATTTTCAATACCAATAAATGGAAAAAAAAAATAGGACTAGAAAAATTTAAACAAGATTGGACAACATAAACCTCGAGAACCATCCTGCCTGAGAAAAATACCACACAGGCTAAGCTTCTGAGGCTCTTCTGGTCTTTCATTCCTACAATCTTCAAAGAGAAACTAATACAGATGACATTCAATAAAAACCTAAGACCACAGATTGCAGTTTTGATGATGCTGTCAGAGACACTTGTAAAATAACTTTTCAGGAGAACTTCAGCAGCAAAAATTTTTCCTCAAAATCAAATAAAAAGGCAAAAACTAATCACAATTTACACTAGGAGAAGAAAAGGAAAGGAAAAGAATACTCTTGAAGCAATTTCTTTGATTGTTCTGGGACGACTGACCTGTTGGTTTTCTTGTTTTGTTTCAAACTAGAAGCACCAAGGTATTCTAAAGACAAGGCAAGGTTGCCTGTACAACATATCTGACCTCTGCATCTAACCTTTAGCCTGCTGGGAAAAAGCAGCACATTCCAAACCCCCATTTATCACTTATGTTAACTGTCATAAATTACTTGCAGTGCTATAAGGAATGACTTATAATCCAGTAAAATATTGGAACTCCAGAAAGCTTGTTCAGGCATAAGTATAAATTTTAAACACTGTACCATCTCACCAAATTTGCTTATTATAAGAGCTGGTTTCAACAGCTGTAATTTCTAAGAGAAGTGGCCTTGCTGAAGAGGAAAGCAAAGGAGCATTTGGTAGCACAGTCTGATTCTACATGAGCAGTATCCTAAGGACTAAGAGACTGTATCTAATCAAAGCATCCCATTGATGCTGCCTCCTCTTTCGGACCCAGCTATTTCATGCTGTTATTCTAGGTTTAGCAACATTTCCCAACGTGACGACTGACCTGTTGGTTTTCTCTTTATAAATTTCAGGGTTACTTTCTACTCTTAGCTCCCCTTTCCCAGTACTCTGGGAAGTACCCATTAAGGAATCCTGGAACTGCATCATAACTGGAGTGCTAATTCTGGATCTACTCAGCTAAGTTTAGTCTAATGTTTTACAACATTATTATTCTCTCTTTCTTCCTCTCCCCCACCCCCTTTCCCCCCCACTCACCTCCTCAAATTTTATTAAAAAAAAACCATGTTTTATATGGTCTCAACAAAAAAACCCTGATGCTTAAGGTAAGGAAACAGCCCGTGGGACAACAAACACAAAACATGTCTAACAAAACACACTTTCAGACTAAGAAATGTAACAGGGGTTACATTTAAAAAGCTGCATTTTCAACCATCTGCTCGAAAAGGCAGAACTGAGCTGGTCCTGTCAGTTGTCACTGCTCAGCTCAGAGTGTGCAAGCTCTAATTTGACTCTTCTGGAAAAAAATGCAGTTAGAAACACACAAAAGGAAGCATTTAGACATCGCTGTTCAGCACGCTGGCTAACCTCGTGTGTAGGTGTCAAGTCGAACAAAAAGATCAAGAAACTTTCTAAAGGGGGTTGTGTGTTCCAGATAAAAGCAAAGACCTTTAGAGACCCAGCTTTTGAAGTTGGCTTCCCAGGACTAAAACATGGCTAAGAGTAAAACACATCTTCATTTCCACTGACTCTTCACCTCCCAGCCCACTCCGTCCGCCCCCTTTCCTCCAAAACTTCAGGAAATCGAAACATGACCTGCAAGTCTTTAAAGAGCAATTAACAGAGGAACAAGGCAGTAAGGCACCTTCATGCATCTGTGATCCATCTCCAAGCACCCTTAAGTTGTACTTCATCACATTCATACTGTATGTGAACTATCACAGCTTTACAGATAGCTTTAGACATCTGCATTGCTTCTCCTCGATCTTCTCAAACAGCATCTTTGTCAGCAATGCCACACCAGTACCAAACCATAGGGATGCAGAGAGCTTGCCCACAAAAGACAAGGCAGAATTTTGCACAGTAGCCATGTATCTGTAGGCTCCATATGGCAAACAAGACACACACACACACAAAAAGTATAAAATTTCAGTTATCTGAATCCTGACAAAGAAAATCTGTTGCAGTGAGAGAAGTTGGATGTGACATCACCTGAATACCCTGTGTGCACAGCTCTTGAAGGGAGAGCCAATATCCACTGCACTGCAAATGCACGGTGAGAAGCATATTAGAAGAGTTACTTATTCCTTTTTTCCCCCAATATCATTTCAATTCACTTTTCTGAATTGGAAATAATTCTACTATGACTGTTCTACCTACTATTATCATGACTACCAGATGAAAGCTCTGCACAGATGACGTGTTTCAAAAACCCACCCGGATTACTTGATGCAGTTCAGCAGTCAAAAAGCATCTTCACGACCTTCCAGTCAAATCCCCACTTTAAGCATTCATTCATGTTTGCCAAAGAGATTTAAGCAGAGCTTCGTTTACAAAATCCCTTTGTTCAAGGCAAATGCTGATAAATCTAACATCAAAACTTCCTGGCTTTTCAGCTATGAGCAAGACCAGGAATTCTGTGAAAATTATATAGTCACACAGCCCGAATATTTTAGTAGCCAGTCCACCAATATCACCAAATAAACTGTATTTCAATGGCCTCCTGAGATGGAGAGGGTGTTACTAAGCCACTCAGGTTCTCATTCTCAATGAATCCTTAAGCATACAGAGCTGTAGACAATGCATCAAAAGCCAAATCCATCAGATGCTAAGAGCTGTGATGACAACTTTGCTCTGGGCTGTCCCTCCACACTGTAATTTTTCACCCCTATCTAATTCAGTGTACTGGATGTGTATTAACCAACTGCACAAGTGATTGAGAGTCATCGTTTTCAGTCAGGTAAAGAAGAAAAGCTGTCATTTCTCTAGTATTTACATTTAAAATACCACGAAATAATACAGTTCAACAAGGAATCCTCTAAGAATATTAAATAGTTTCTACCCAATTAACACAGTGATCCTTAAAGAAAACAAAAGTTTACCTTAAAAAAATTACAAACATCCACATATTAAAGACTATTTAAAAGATACTAAAATGAAAAAATCTTGATAGCATCCTATCAGCAATAAGAGTCATTTTTTTCTTCAACAGTCATATAGGGTGTGCTTGCTCTCAGTGATTATGGATTAAACACTTCCCACGGCAGATTTATGGCAATGTAATCCACTCCTGATCCCAAGTGAGAGCAGTCCATGGGATTAACGCAGCGGAGGAACGGCACTGAGTAAGGCAGTCGGCATGAAATGCTGAATACATCCTTTCCCCAGAAAAGGTGAGGATGTGCCCAGTACTGCTGGGTTGGTTTATTCTCCAGTTTTCATTTTTCAGGCATGGATACCAAGCCCAACACATAAACCAGATAAACAAGAGTGAACTCTAGGGTAACCCCAGACTGCTGACGAAAAAAGGTCCTGTTGGCACAGCGAGGAGCATCCTACCCACTGCTCTGCCAACACAAGACAATGCCTCCAGTGCTCCCGGGCAAAAGGAACTGGGTTACCTAGAACTTAAGGCAACCCTGGCATGTATCACAGGGGTCAACAGCAGTACGTGTCTGTTAGCCTCTGTCTCTCTGCCCTTCTGCTCAGCAGGTCTTTGGGCAGTCAAGCTGCTCCATACAGCAGGGAGAGAATAACCAGGAGTGCGGGGCCAACTTCAGCATCCTTACGTTTGCCCTACTGAGCAACTGCATAACCAAGAGGGGGAAAAGACAGCACTGAACACTGCTCCACTGCACCGGTTTTAAAGTGCTCGTTTATCTTCCCTGTTGGCATTCCTGCTCCTTGATAGGGTGCATTAAACAGACAGAAAGAAACATCATGTTGCTCCTGGTGTCCTACTCAGTAGGGATGATTGACTTCTCTGTCTCTCCTCCTGTACCCTCACACATCACTCTTTTTCCTGCATCTGTTCTGCTTTTAGTATATCCAAAGAAAGCCCAGTCTTTTCATCCTCTCAAACTCCAGACTTGATAACAAGTAGGTGTCTTAGGGCTGCAAGCGACACAAGGAGAGATCTAAGAGATCACTTTCTTTTGCTTACAGTTCCCAAGACATCAAAAGAAGCAGCTGCAAGGGAAAAGGGGAGAAGCCACTACTGAGTATGCAACAAACCATCAGCAGCACACGAATCAAAATCAGAAAGCAAATGAATGAAAAACTAAAAGTTCAAATTGTTTACTTATTATTTCAGTGACCATGAATTAACAGTCTGATGTTACTACACGTAAGTGTTACTATAGAAGGTTATCTTCTTTACAATGTGATTTTAAGGGTACGAGAGCCATACAAAAGGTCTCTCAGAGAGCAGGCAAAATTTTAAGTGAAATTAGTATCACTAGGGGGCCTTCAGCCAAACAAGGCAAATCACAGTTCAGATTTACATGAAAATTATCGGGCTAAACCACACAAGTAACCATTCTGGCCATAAGAAATCTCGGTAAGCAGTTGTCAGAGCTTTCTGCTCTTCCATTCTCACCTACTGGTAGAAATCAGAAATGAACACGGTTTTATTTCAGGCTGATGGTTCAAGAGTGTAACGACTCTTAAACCTCAGGGTTTCTTGTTGAAAAAGGCACAGCAGGGTAGCCTGTATCAAATGCCTCTGACATCACCAGCAAAAAAAACCCTCTATTCAGCTTAAGGGAAGAAACATCAGGCTCATTGCTAATCAGTTCCTTTTACAGAGACATAAGCAGACTTTAAACACATCAAGGACCCTTGGTGTTAGCACATGAATGAAAATGTGGCAGAAGTAAAAGTACACATCTGTGGTCGTGCTGTTCCTTCACACAGACTGATACCAGTCAAGAGAGTCAGTAGAGCTACTCCATCTATGTGAGCTGAGAAAGAAACCATCTGTCAGAACACAAAACTAAAAAAGGAGAGACCATACTTTAGGAATTGGAAGAAATATTAAAGATTCAAGTTAGCTGGTTTGTTTTAATCCAGGGACATAAGGTACTCCTTAAGCCACTTTTCAAGTCTTAGAAGTGTGCTTGTTTCTTCCTAAAGGTTGCAGAGAATGCGATATAGCTCCTCTGGAGAGACAACAAGAATAGAACACACACTGATACAGTCTGCATGGACCACAACCATTAACAAAGGTGTCACTTTAAACCATGTGCAATTATCTCTCTACTTCCTAACCCCCTACGTTCAGCTGACGAACGTCATGCATCAGCAAGAGCCTTTTTTACTGTGATGTTTGTTACACGGTGCTCATCCCTATTATCACCAAATCTGTGAAACCCAAGCTTTACTACTCCAGCTGCCTTCCACATGCACAGCATGAGCAGTCATTGACACAAGAAAGAATTGAGCTGGCACCAGGCACACAACCACGTAGCCAGTGCTGACATACAGCGAGTTTAAGCAGTGCCATGCCATTCCCAACCCTGCAGCGCCAGTATCAAAGGCATGGACATAACTGAAATGCCACAGTCTATGTCTCTAAAGCTTCTGAATACCTCTATATAAAATTACAGTTGTGTTGACAAGCCACCTGTTAGGCTGAAGAAAAACTGTGCAACATTGTGCCCTTGGGAGGCCACCTTTTACTGCATGTCCTCATGACATTTCTCCTTCTCCCCAGCACAGCAGCCCTGGTGTGCCAGTGGCCACGGCTGCACGCTCGGGGCAGGGTGGGACCTGCAATGGCCCTGGCTCGACAGGCACACTGCCTTGCGTGGCTGGGGCAAGCTCCCTGGGAATGCACAGGTCCTGTCAACCCTCTGAGCAGTGCCACGTGCTCTCCAGCAAGCATCCAATCTCGCGTTTGATGAAATGGGACAAAATGATAGAGGCAGAAGGAGAAGAGGCTCCTTGCTGTAATGGGAGCTTTCTGGGAAAAGAAGCTCCTCCAAAAATTCAGAGGCCATATTTGACTTTACTGAGTTGGGAGATGGGGCTGGCTAAACCCAAACTATTTAGTGATCCATCTCCATGACTATGGATTCTCATCTGCCACAGGCTCTCTCAGCTAGAGGCAGGGCTTATAAATAAGGGGGTTTAGTGTTCTGTACTGGCTTCCTAGTATGCTCAAATACCCCTGCAGCACTGCTGTCGTGAAGACTGGGATTGGGAAACAATACAGGTAACAACTACATCACAGGAGACAATCTCAAGGAGAATTCTTTGATTTTTTTTAATTCGTTGGCTTTTAAAAGTTTTAATAGCTATGTTCCAGAGCATAAAAAAATCCATACATTGATAACGGATGCTTTCTGATCTTCAGACATTCCTATCAGGCTGTCATCTGCTTCCTTTCCACAAAGGTAATTTAGAGTTTCATCTTGGCCACTGTACTAAGTGGTCCAGCTCCCCTTATTTGCCATTTAAGAAAAGAGTACAAGAGCTACAAACCTGATCATTCTGCCCACAAATCAACTTCAGTGCCAGTTGGAGAAATCCTTTTTAAGTGCTGCAGGCAGCTTAATTCTACAGCACCCCAGATTTTTGCTGCCCTACAAAGACTGCCAGCTAAACTAACAATTGTAGTAGTAGGTTTTTTGCAGAGTGGACACCTGTTCGCTACAAACTGAAGTAAGACAGGCTACTCATTTCACATAAACCACCAGCTGTTAGATGGTACCAGGATTCAGTGACTACTGACCTGGGATAGATTTGAACTGGTGACCCAGGAGTGGAAGACTGTATATCCAATTACGAACCCACATTTTAAAAACTTCACTTGCACTTTTTAATTGCATTCTAATCTCTGAGATCTCTGCTTTAACAAATGGCCCTCATTTCCATGAGATGCAGGCATATCTAAGAACTTTGGGGGGGTTTAATTGTGGATTTGATTGCACACACACTTGACTGCATTATATTGTAGGAGTGTGTTGGTAAAAAGTTGTTATCTTGACTTCCTCGCTGTCTCTCCCCACACATGAAATAAGAATGTGCAAGTCTTAAATAGTCTGTGCCTACAACAGCTCGGGGTTTACAATTTCTTTGCAGTGTATGAGTTACACTGCAGAAGGTGTTTAAGCACAATCGAGGTTCGTTCATCAGTTTTAAGCAGTTGGAGGACATGGGATAAGAAGTATTAGCAGATGGTTACTATTAAATATGCAGAACCAAGAAAGACTACTACTCATAGGATTAGGAATAGGTTGGGAGAGATAATAGAGACAGTAACATTTAACAAGCCCTGGAATGCTGGTGGTCCTGTTCTCAGTGTCTCTGCAGTAAAAGAAACATAGAGCTGCACCATGTAGGATGCCTCTGCTGACTGGAGAAGAAAGGAGAAGAAGAAAATCAAAGGGAATAAAAGGAAATCGAAGGAGCTTTGCACTAGTGGTGAAGAACTAAATATCAAGGGTATCTTTGTTTATTTATGACTGACGTTGTGTAGAGGAACAGCACAGGTCACTGTACTCAGCTTGCCAGGTTTTGAGCGAGCTTGGCCACCTTTTGTGCAGTGTAAATATAACCCAAGCCTTACGTAAAGTGTTCTGGTTGCACTCTGACTTCTGTTCTAACTTTGTTCCCCTGCCAGAACAAAGGTAAAGACAGGAGACTTCAAGTCTGATTTTGATTCCCTAAGAATGTGTTTTGATTTTGATTCCCTAAAAGTGTTACATGTGGGAAACTTCTGAACAGACAGGACACTGAAGCACTGCAGAACCTGACTGACAGTAAATGTGGTCAGGTAAACCTGAGAACAATCTACAAGAGAAACAGGGGCCAAATTCACCTGCTATAACAATTTCTTTCATGTGCTACAGAATGCACAATATATTATGCACAGAAAAGTAGTAATAATCCTTGTATTTCGGTATTCTGGGGATGGAAAAGTACTACCAGAAGTGCCTCATGACTTCTTACAGTAAACACCAAAATAGCAGCAAGCCAGCTCTAAGCAGAGTTGGAATTTTGACTGAGATAAACACCTGGAAAATAAATTTAGGGGATTGCTGAGAGTGAAGGTTTTCAGTTAGTCATGAACCACGAACAAATTAGCCTGTGAAAAATATGAAGGCTCATCCCTCTTGCTTCTTTAAACATCCTTTAAATTTACAGCATCCTGTGAATGCCAATGGCTGCCCCAAACCTGGACAAAAAAACAACCCTCCCAGTACTGATGTGTATTCTGCACCATCTGAACATAACTCCAAAGCCTGATCTGTATCTTGGGTCAGATACAGCATCAGAAACTTGTGTGTTCTTTGGACAAAATCATCAGCTTTTCTTTAAAGCCCAGATTCAAAATTGCTAGATACTGGATGGAAGCCTGGGTTTAACTGAGCTGCATAAAACTTGCATCACAAGACTATGCACAACTCACTAGCACCCACTCTCTACACTGTCCTTCTGACTTGTGCTGGCTTCACTGCAGTAAAAATAGTACTAATTTTTTCTTGTCAGAGACACAAACAAATGTGAAGTGAAAGCCAGTCAGGCCAGCAAGTAAACTGTTTGAATTATATGCATATCTTTAAATGGTTATAATCAGAAAGAAGAGGTAGATTCTCCTTGAAAAGCAAGTTTGCAAGGTTATTAGAAGATTAAAATACACTATTTTAAAAGCACATAAACATGTATAGATATGCAAATATCCATATGCGTGCATGCATCTTGGCAAATCTATTTTTAGGCTTCAAAGTACCCAATATCACACGTCGTCTGCAGCCTATTTTCCTGCAAAATATATTTCTGGCTTGCAGAAGCTGGTAAGTAGACTACAAAAAAAAAAAAAAAGTCTTTATAAGTTTCTCAAGGTAATGAAAGAAAGCTTAATCCACACAGCTCCTTTCTGATAAGAAAATTCCTATTTGAAATGACAGCTTGCATCATACTGAGGCAATTTACAGGTGACAAGATACTGTATTAGCTCCCCAATGAGTATAAGAAGTTAAACTGCAATCCAATCTTAACTATCCACCAAGTGCTGAAAAGAGAATAAAAGGAGAAGGCAGGTAAAACTGAAAGCACCCTGACAGGAGAGCTGCAGGAGCTGGCTGCAGCAGCTCTGGGTGCAGCAGCACAGAGAGCACACAGCCAGCTCTTGCTTCAGCTCTTGAGTGAGTCAGGTCTGGGACTGACCATGCCCAATCCAGGGCAGAATCCATACTGTCCCCCCACACCCTGACACTGCTCCTACTTACATCTCAAACAGTTTCTTCTTGCTTTACACACGGCAGTGAGATGTAGTTTTACAACACATTTCCAGGACTGTTGTTCCAAGACCCCACATTACTTTGCCCAGGATTTGACCTTACAGACTATGACTATTTGTTGGAAAGCTACATTCCTAGAAGGTGATGACAGGCATGTGTATGATCCAGGGAATTAGACAAAGATCATCTAATCAAGAAGACTCAAAACCTTGAGCTTCTTTTTGCTCTTGCCAGATGTTTCTACCAGTCAGGAGCTTCAACAAAACCATCGTGAAGTTACACATCTCAAATACAAGTTCATTAAAAGATTATATTGAGGGTTTTTTCTCTTTAAAACTGGGATTACAATATATTATTTACTCTTTGATATTCATCAATTCTGTATAATATCCACTTTTAAGGTCTAATACTGCAATCAAACATTGCTACAGAGATATTGAGGTGAACACACCACATTTGGTTATATAGATAGCAATCCTGAATGTGTAAAACCAGGTATTGTTAATGGCATGATTCAGCAAAGTTTTTAAACAATTACACTTAAATCTTCAAGGGGTCAGAGTCCCAAAACAAATCTAAAAGCAAAAACTTTATGTGATCTAAACTGCTAGGAAAATTTTCTCTCTGTACCATATTTATGCCAAGCACAAAGCAACTGCCAAACTATGTCATTTAGCAAAGGGAATTTCCTAAATGATTCCTTCAGGTGAAACTCATTGGGCATTCACTGCTGGGTTTTTTTCAGCTTTTAACCACAGGCTCAGCCACCACCTGTATGTTCCTTTAAGTCTGAACCTTGTCCATGGCTACAAGCTTGTCACGTTTCCTATAATTAGGAGAAGAGTGGCCGTTTGTTAACCCAATGTCAACTTACACACTGGGCCAGTAGTCAAGCAAGAGGAGATGTGTGACCTTTCCATTGACCCGAATGACTAGAGGATGACCTCTGTGGTCTGGCCTGTAAAGGAAAGGGAGCATTTTTAAATGGTCATTATGATTAATGGTTTTCCCAGGCTAGGCTAAATGAGTAATTGCTCAAACAAAAAACCCTCAGGCCCAAAATAGTTAGCTTTATTACCTGCAGGTATCAGATATCTTTTCAACTTTTAATCTTCTTTGCTGGAGTTACAGGGAACCTTTTTTAATTTGCACTGTAAGAGGTCAAATTAAGCTTCTTGGAATAAAAGTGTACGGAATTAAAATACATCCCCCTGCGAAGTAAAGGTGTATTTCACAACTCCCTGGTACACTGAACTTTAGGTCCCAGCTAGCGAGCTTTGCTTGGAGCATCCCAGTATCATTTGCAACAATTTAATTTCCAAGGAAGATGTTTCAGAAGAAGAGATAACTAACGAGATGAAATAGTTAGAAAATTAAACATGCTTTTGCAAGTTCTTCTTGAGTGACACAATTGTCTCTTATTGTTTTGAGCCTATTAGCAATCTGCTTCATCAGCCCCAACACATTTCCCATGCCAAAAAACTGAACAATTCAGCACTAGAGATTATCAACTTCTATTCTAAAACAACACAGGGGAAGTTTAATATATTGTTGCTCCCAAGTTGACAACACAAGAGAGCTGTTCCTAACTTCTTGGCAGGGCACTGCTGATGTTTACCATGAAGGGAAATGTTGCTGGCAAGATCTCATCTGAAAAGGGATGGCAAATGTGACTTAAGCTCTGAATATCCTAGTAAAGCACTGACTTCTGGCCAGCAGAAGTTAACATATAACAGACAGGTAACTGTACAATTAACTGGAGACTTCATGTTGTGTGTTGGTGAGCAGGACACTCAGTCCTGAGATCGGAGATCACTGGGCACTATATTTGCACGGGAGGCTTCACATTTGATGTACTTCACATCTGCTGTATTTCAGCATGACTTCAGATTCAGACTTGATAATTCTTTGTTCACAATTACTTTTTAAGCACCTTCTTCAGTACAGAAAGTGAGTAAAGCACCTGTTGGCTTTAAGGGAGCTCTAGGTCACACAACAAAATCCCTTTCAAGATTGCTGTCTTTATCAGCTGCTCTCTTCTCTCTATGTTTCAACCTTTGTGAACATTTAAGCTCCTAACATTTTCTGCTTCTTTTCTGCATCTGTAGTTCCAAATTTGTTTATATGAATTGGCTCACACACTGGATTGAAACTGCTCTATAAAAACTGGCTTTGGAGTGAAAACGAATGTCCGAACTGGTTTTAACTGCTCTCAGTCATTACTCACCACTATTCTTTCAAGCACTCTGTGGATCACTTCAGTGGATTGAGTTCCTACCCACTCTTCCAAAGTGCTGAAAGCTTCTGACATTCTCTCCTCCACAAAAAGGCCACAGCAGAAGGACTAGAAGGTAGCAGGAAACACATCTTACTCTGCTTTCCCTAGCACCATAAACTAGTCTTCATTTTTCTTAGAACACGGCATTATGAAATGATTTATTCCTCTTTCCCCTCTAACTTTTCCAGGGGAGGCATCTATTGTTCATTTTCTGAATTGGCTCAGTTATATCCATATGGCAGCAGCCAGATGAAGCCTGAACAGTGGCAGAACAGGGCTATAAATCTGTACTTTCCTGTACCACATCCTTCCATCCCATCCCCTACCAAGTTTTAGTACAAAGTGTTCAAAGAACTGTTGACATGCCAACACTATGAAGAGCTTGCAACTCTCTAAGCTGGCATTTGGCTGGAAGCACCCTCCCACCTTTTACATTTTTCCTTCTAGAGTAAAAGAGAGAGCAAGTTCTTAGATACTTCTGTCCTCCCAAGAGTGCTCTCAGTCACTTCCATCCAAATTCTTACAGCTACATAAGTTCATATAAACATTAAGAAGGAGACATTTGTTTAATCACACGAGTGGCTCTCACCTTCCTTCTCTGTATCCCCTCCAGGAACTAGGATTTCATTCTTAATTTTGTATATAATTGTTTCAAACCCCTTCCATTAGACAGCTCAAATACTGAATGTGCTAGACCTCAAGTGTTCCCATGACCCAGAGCCAAAACCATATGCAGGTCTATGTTCACATAGTCATTTGGCATGTTCCTTTTGTTTAAGAAGGGCTATTACCTTGTCTTCTCTTGCTAAGTAAATACCAGAAGAAATAAGGTAATTTTTTATTATTATAGCAATCAATATCCTCCACACCCCCTTCACAGATATATGTGAGCAATCCAAAACCCTCATCAGAAAAGAAGCCTCTTCAAAATCAAAGGAAAGCCTAAGTTATAGAAAGCATTCCTGCAGACTAACCCAGTCCTGACAAGTTTCAATCTGTTAGTGAGTTGTTTTAAATGTCTGCTGAGCATTAGACCTGCTAAGGGATTTGAGAAAATCCATCGGTACCATTTCACCAGCCTTCAGCAGGCAGATATTGTGACAGCATTCCATGTGAAACTTGACTTGCTGGATCATAAAGATGTGCAGCACTTCATCGTGAGCTTTATCAATCCATTCCAATTCAACAGATGTTTACCAACAGAAGTCCCAGCTGCTGGGCACACAGAATCCAACTGTGAAATAAGATTTTAAAAGCTTCTGACACTGCCATATCCATTGCTATGGTGTTGGTCCTGATTTTTACATTTTCATTAGAAATACTGGACATAAAGTGTGTGTCTCAGAGCACTTGAAAAATTCTGTGTGTTAGTAAAGAGCTGAAGTCAGATTTAAGTTATTTTACTCCTTCTATTGTATATATACTTGGTCTGTGAAAAGAAAAGCTAGTAGTATAGGAAAAAAAGAGATTTCCTCTTCCTTCCTGTCTCCTATTCCCTCTCCAAAGCCCTGGGGATTGAGCGTGTTCCTTAATTGGCTTCAGCCAATTTTGCTGTCCATCTTTGCAAACAGCAATGCACCAGCCAGGACTCAAGCTGAAATCTGGGTACAACGGTGACCAAACACAAGATCTGCCAACGCCAGATTATTTACTCTCTTTTCATCGTGTTCTGACTAGAGGAGGAGGAGATTCAGAACAATACAACAAAATCTGTCCCTTCATTAAAAAAGCAAAGACTTAACTAACAGAACACAACAGGATTGAAGCTTATGCTATGACCTTGGTAGGGCAAATAGCATCTTCTTGGGCCATGTTCACACCTTGCCTGGCAGGGTACTTCTAGCCTGTGACTAGAGTTTCTAGGCACTTCTATAGTACAAAATAAAAAATATTAATTTATTAAGGCTATTATTGATAACCCAAAACCAACTGGATAGTGGCTTTAACACTTTGAGAGAGCTCATGTGTCCTGATGCTCAGAGAACATCTATTGCATGTCCCTGAATGAACAGCCTCAGCCTGGATCTTAAGAGTTATTAAATTTGATCATCATTCTTTATTAAAATATAATACAGAAACACGTATGGGTGCAGAAATTGAAGTAGAAGGCAGGGGGGAAGAATCAAAGAGAGCAATATTGTTCCTTGGGAATGACTGTTGGCATAATTTTAAAATATACTTTCTTTATATTAAGTTCCAAGCTGCGCTAAAGGGTTTCAGTAGCATATATTTTATTCCCTGTTGGTAACAAATGTGTTTCACTTGGCACCACTGCTGTTATCAATTGCCACAGCCTCCATCCATCCATCACTAGCTAATTTTCAAAACCTGAAGGATTTTCTTTTAAATACAGCCGTAAGTTATTAGCTGCTTTTGGCCACTCTAGTTGCAATGCACTTCTCCAGCTCCTTCCTCCCACCTTTCTCAGTGGAGGATAGCAGCATTTGCATGCCTTGGCTCTGACTAGAATCAGTAAAATTACAGTTTCACAGGTATGGTCAATGTAACTCTGTTATCCTTTCTTTTCCTGGCTCTCAAATAAATTACTAAACTCTATTTTCCCAATATGTTTGTCCTCTCAATTTGTTTGGGTTGTGTGCCCCCAGCAGGGACAGAAGGGGCTATCTAATCAGAGCAGTAGTTGTAGTGGAAAAGGAGGGGAAATTGGTATAGTCACCTTTCCCATCTAGTGGTCCCTTCTTAAAGTAATCCAACAACAGACTGCACAGATTTATTATGAGCTCACCGCTTGGCCCTTGGAGTTCCCAAGTTTATGTTAACTCAGGAGAACAGACCATGTACCGTCTAGGAGGAAGCCCACCTAGGCAGAGACAAACATCAAAGACTCCATTTAATCTACCTCTGTGGGAAAAACCTTTAGGTCTAAATGAATCCTGAAAGCAGGGAGCATAAAGCTCCAGCTGCCCATAGACACAGGGTGTAGAACACTGCCCTCAGCTACACCCACATTTCACAGAGTCCACAGAAACTGCTCCTGTGGGATAACAAAAAAAAAAAGCAATGTTTTCTCTGCCCCACGTTATCTGCCACCACAGCAGAAGAGGAGGATGGTTACAAACTTGAGATGTGGACCACTGCTCACAGAGCATGAACTGTCAGAATTTAAATCTGTACAGAAAGACCAAGGCAAATGAGACCTGAGAGGTCTTTAGTCCAGCAAAGTCAGTATAGACTTCTTTGCCCTCTTCTTTAATTCACTTAGAAATTATAGCCAGACAGAAGAAATAGTCCCACTGCAATGTTTACAGTCTCCACAAAACATCCATGAAATGCTGGGAGCTTTTGTAACATCTATGGCACACACACAATGCCATGATATCATATAAATGGGCACTCATCTAGAACTACAACTATGATTCACCCACTGTGAATTTAACCACAACGAATTACATACAGTTAAGTCATCTCCAAAGCTCTTGTTAATAAAGCTTTTTATATCTCTACCACCATGTCATTCTTCTCATTCTCTTTCTCCGTGGAGACAGACAACTAAGTGAACTGTAGAGATGCGGGCAGAGGACAAAGAGGGTGTGATGTGGCTCAGGAAAGCTGGCTGAGATCACACGAGTTGCAACTTTTTAGTTTATTGAAAAGAAGCAGCAACAGTGAGCAGTGGAAAGTTCACCAGCTTGCTGAGGTTGTTCCTGCCTGGCAGGTTCCTGGTCTGAAGGTGTTATTTACCCTCCTGGAGTAACAGGAGATCAGGACAAAAAATAAACACTTCCTGCATCTTCCAAACCCCCACCAGCTACACAGTGTCTTTTTTATCTACAAAGAACCCAAAACTGAAGTCCATAAACCAGAGTTTTTCAGAAGCACGCTGCCACCTCAGCAATCCCTGTGCACTGGAGCCTTGGCTACAAAATTACATTAATATTTCTTAAAGTTTTGTGCAGAGCATCTGCAGTGTTAGAAACAGCGTTGAAGAAACACCACAAAATAAACAAGCAACATAAAGCAGCGAGTACATTGCTTAACTCCAGGCACTGGAGCAGATAATCTAGGGAGGACCCAATGCCAGAAGAGGTGTATTGATCAGGACAATGGTGGCCCGTGGAGAGGACCTGTGCTGGAGCAAAGGAAAAGCACAAGGGAAGGAGTTGGGAGAGAGGAATTGCTACCTGTGCCAGGTAGAGGAGCGTGGAATAAAGGATGGAAGTTGAACTGGGGGTGCAGGAGGCAAAGGTTGACATGTCTTTGTTTCTCACTACCCAAATCTATTTTAACTGGCAGCAGCCTAACTTTCCCTGAGTCCTGTTTTGCCCACAACAGTCATTGATAAGTCTTCTCCCTGCCAGTAATTTATAAGTCTTCCCATTTAGTTTTTCCTCCTATTTTTCCTGTCCCACTGAGGAATAGGGATAGAACAGTTAGGTGGGCATTCTGCTGCTAGCTAAGGCTAACCCACCACAATTAGTAATCCAATTTCTATGATTTTCCTTGAGGTTATTTAATCCCTTGATGCATTTGACAGAATATTAATTGTTTATCCTACATTTTCCATTTTCTTATGTCATTCTCAGACATTTGCTCTACTGGATCTCTTACATTTGTCCATTAAGTAGCTGTTAGCCTTCTCTGCATCATCTATTTACCAACTAATACAAAATCACCACGTCAAACACATTGTGTCAACAACATGTTCCTTTGGCTTTAGTGTAAAACTTTCTCTCAACGTCTAAGTTGCTCTTCCTGCACTCCTCATTTACCTGCTAGCACCAGCAGTTGCCCAGCCCACCCCTGTAACATGTCTAGTCTAGGACATGTCTAGAACAGACATTTTTGCCTTCCCTGAGAACTGCCCGGTGCTGCAGGAGCCACCCTCCCAGAGGGTGCTTTGGGAGCAGGGGTATGGTGGCTCATTTTAACTTTTTCCACTCTGGAAGGACCATGAAATATCAGGACTTTGAGACACGTTTGCTTCTCATGTCACTAGCTAGTATTTTCTGCATGCCTCTTCCTAAAGTATCTCCTCTTCCAGATTTCCCACCTCACTTGTCCGAACAGCCTGAAACTCCCATGTTTTTAGAATTCCCCCCTTTCATTTTAATTCTATCTTTATTTTAGGGTTCTCTCAATTGTCCCGACTCAAGATGGATGAGCTCATAGACTCTCAGATTGCTCTCTGATTCTCTCAGATATATTCCTCTGCAGGAACAGAAAGTTATGCAACACAGAATCATCACTTCACTTAACTTACCATTACTTATTATTAGTTTATCTTGCTCCTATTAACATGTGAAAGATGTAAAATGCAAAGACAGACACAGACATTTATCCAGAGTTAGAGACAGTAAACACATAAGACTAAAGTAATTTAACTCCACTCATTGAATAGCTTAAGATCCAAATTTGATTACCTCATATAATACCAATTTAACTGGTTTTATGCTGAAGAAAACCCAAATGTGTTCATTTTCTCAAGTCAAGACCAAGAAAACACGTTCCTGAGACGACAGTTCATCATTTTCCAGAGAAAGAATGCAGGGAGGAGGAAATTAAACAAGCATTCTTGCATATATTTCCTGATGTTATTTTCATTATGGAGAAGTAAAATTACATTTACTCCCTTGACAGCAAAGGTCAAACAATCTGATAAAATGTACTTGGGAATGATTGATGCCTAAATGAAAAAGTCATGTTATTTTGTGTAGCAAAAAGTGTTCCCTCTTCTTCATTCTCTCCGTGTCTCTGATGTATTTATGCTCAATAGAAGAAAGTGGTCTAACCAAACTAAAGGTCAGAGGAGCCTTTTGAATTATGTACTCACTTGATCCTGTGAAGATTTAGCCATCCATGATGTTTTCATGATGGTAACATACCTCCATTGTTAAGTACTTGAAGTTCAACCACCACACTGATTTTTAGCCTAATCCTTACCCCCTATGAACACTCCCATGCTTGTTTTATACACGTCCTGCTTCTCTGAAAGCAGCAGCACTAGACAGTACCAGTAGCCACATGTACATAAGACAAATGCCTCCATATAACATCTTATATGATTTTAAACCACCTTGGAATCAATCCTGAACACGTTTTTTAGCCCTTGGGGACAAGAGAACCAGTCACCCATCATTACAGGCAAGTAACGTCCATCTGCATTGAAAATCAACAAGCAAACAAAACCAGTCTTGGGAAGAGTATAAATTCATGTAGTGTTCAGCAGAGTTATGCTCCTCTGCTGTGGCAGCAGCATTTTACAGGGCTGTGGAACAGCTGCCAGTCTCTATTGGATCTGAAATTATTAAGATGTTCTAGAAAAACATTCCAAAAAGCTCCCCTGAAAGCCCTCAAGAAGGCTACTTGCTCCACCCTCCAGCAGAAGAGTTGTTTGCTTCCTTGACTTAGTGCTTTGGCTCCTAAACCACAGAAGGAGGGCAAAAAAGGGGGCTGATATAAAAACCCACGGCCGTGGGAGATCTGGTTTGAAGTTGCTTGCTTGTTCATCTGGCAGCATTAATTTAATTTCATGGCAATGGGGCTGGAACAGGTGATCAGTTGCTCGGGGATTCTGTGTAAAAATCTCCAGAGACAGACAGACCACATCAATCAGGCATTTAACAGTGACATGCAACACAGAGCTAGGGCTTTAAACCCTGTATTAAGCTGGACTGACTGAACCAATATTGATGCTCTCCCATTTATGAGCACTGGCTTTAAGGAGCAATAGTTTACTCCTTTCAAACTCAGTTATGATCAGCAATACCACATTTGCTGGTGGGGACACCTAATACAAGCTTTCTGGTGATTTTTTGCTTTGAATTTTTCTCTTCCCATTAAAAACCCACTTTGGTTTGGCAGCTCAGACCTGAGGTTACCTCAGACTGCCAAATCACCATTATGGAATTTTATTCTTTTGGGGAAGCCTGTCATTTGAAATACTCTCTAGCAACCACTTGCAGTGTCTGGGAAGTGATGATTATTTTCTGTTCTGGGTACAGCAAAAGAAGCATCTCAGGTATTACTGCTCAGCAAAATGATCTGAATGTTAATTTTTGTGCATATTGCTATAAAATAGAGTTGCTCACTGGCCCAAGAAACTCCTCCAAGTCTAAGATATCGTTGGGCATTGCCAAATGTCAAGTGAAGTGCCAAAGTCGGCTGCTTTTTTGGTACCATTCTATTTATTTACAGTATTATAAACAGTGAAATGTAAGCAACAGAAGCAAGTATCACACGTGAGAAATTCAAGCCTGGTTTCCATCCTTTGCAAATTGCCAAGCCAGCCCTTTTCACAGACACACAGCCAAGTCACTGCCTCATATTAGTCCTTTCATTTTGCCTTCCGTGGGTTTTCTGTCACCTTTGAAACACTGACCTGGCTCCTACCTATTTAGGCCACCCCTAAAAAACTTCTTGGTTTATTTTAAATAGTTCTCTCCTGTGATCTTGATGAGGGCCCTGGAAATTATTTCTATAGCCTCTGATACTGCTGCAGGAAAAAAAAAAAAGAAAAAAGGCATTTAATTGCTCCCTATGTAACCTGAAAGGAAGCTTAAGCAAAGTCTAGACAATAGACCAAAGATTCATTTGTGGGCAGCTGCCACAAGTCTGAAACACAGAAATATTATTTGCTGAAGGAAAATAAAGATTAAATTTCATGCATTAATTTGCTGATAAAACATCAAGCTCTGTCAGAGTCAGCCATCATAATAAGTCTCGGAGCTATTTGCAAGTGTAGCTTTACAAAATGAGATCTGAAGCAGAAAAGAAAGGATGAAGTATAAAATAATCTGGTATTCTTCACCATTTCCTTCAAAGCAGACTAAAATACCATGCAAAAAAACATAACACTAGCCCACAATATTAAACATCTTACATATACACCCTTCTCTCATCATCCTTACAACTCAGCTGAAAATCCTGGACAGCCTGGGGTCAGTAATCTCTGGAATGAAATTCTGATTTTCCTCCCTGCCCTTAAATCATGGTCAAAGCACTTTTGACTTCAAGAGGGCCAAAACTTCATCCTATAAACCAAATGTATCAATATCCTATCTACCAAATGTTTCAATATCCCTATGCATCACAAAAGCCAGTACCAAAGCCAAAGAGCCTTACTGTTTGTTTCCCAGTTGTGATGCTTCTAATTTCCATGCAAATGAAAGTTAGATTGTGTTTCCTTGCCAAAAACAAACAAGAGAATGTTTGCTTTGGAAGTTAAGAACAAAAGGGATTTCTTTCAAAGCTGAAGTAAAAACCACTAACCAACTCCTCCTGAAAAAGGTTGAATATTCTCTTCAATTCCAGAAAATTATTTTAGGGAGGAATTAGGCACCCAGAGCATGTTTTGCTCATGACTCTTCTCCACTGTAGCTCTGTATTCAGTCAACCAGCAGCAGGTGCCTCCACCATTAAAGTCTGGACTGGGATTTTTCAGTAATACAAGGCAGCAAGCTCTCCTTTTCCTCTCATATTCACACAAGTAACAAAACCTTCTTTTAACCATGTCCTTGCTCTTCAGCCTAACCCATCGCTGCGTAGCCGAGTTCCTTCAGGGCTGGTGGAGTGGGTACCATCTGCTATCAATCCTGTCCACACGCTCCCCAGTCGAGACTTATTTCAGGCCAAGTTTCTTATTCCGAGTTAACAGGAGGTGACAAGCTTGGCAGTTCACAAATTTTCCCTGCATGACTGATTCAGCCTGGCTGACCAAATCCACGTTAATGAGGATGTGCCAGCTCACAATAAAAACATATTTGAATAATTGAAACCTTCAGAGCTTGGTGTGCCAGATAATACAATTTATTGCTTAATTACAGTGCCAGCAGAATCTCCATGCAGCTACTACAAACACGGCCGACTGCAAAATCATCATCAGACCTAACTTTATAAATAATGCACAAGGAAAAAGAAGCAAGAATACACAAAGTCAACTTAAACTGAAGTCAGCAGTGCCCTTGATCTTTGAACGAAAGCTAAACATTCACAAAAATACACGAAGCCTCAGAATCAAGAATGTATGAAATGTACTTAAACCAGCACAGCTAGTGTCAGCACTCTTGCTGATGCAGATGAAAAAGAAAAGAAGTTTTACATTCCTGAAGTTTTTCAAAGACAATACTTATGCTTATTTTCCTTTTAGCTTGCTTGTGGAAGCATGGCACCAACACCATCCACCCAGGAAGGCAGAAGTGAATTGAAATGGTGCTTCAAACAAGCATAAAAAAAAGTATCTAGGACACTGGCTTTTGTGACAGGTGACACCATACTGCAAGCCCTTCAAACTAGTTAGAGCAGGTTAACTTGGAAAATCCCACCCTTAGCTGCCCTCCTATACTGAAGTATTTTTGCCAAATCCATCCTTAACTGCAGGAGTTGGAAGTCTGGTGATCCCCAACACTGTTGACAATCCAGTCATGGAACTGTATTTGTTTCAGGTTAAAATGAGTTGTTAACCTAAGGGTGAGTTTGAGGGTTTGGTTTTACATCTTTAATATACAGAACTTGCAGTACTTGTTAATTAAAGAAACCTTGCCAGGCTTGAATAAAACCAGCCTGGTTCTTCAGCATAGTCAACACCAACAGAAGAATTGCTAAGCTCAAAAACAGTGTAAAGAGCAACTTTGAAGTGCAGGCTGCTGCATTTAGATGCTCTGGAGTTGATGCAAATCCCTCATTCAACATTTCAGCTGGGGATGCTCTGAGCACCTCAGTACTACTCCTTGGAACAGAACCAGTCTGCCATATCTCCATCAATTGTCATAACTGACACAGCAAGCTTTGCAATTTTATTTATTTTAGACCTGGACAGGCAACGGTGGGGAGTTCTGTGACTATTCCAATCTTTCCACGTGCCATGGAAGATCAGCACAGTGCTACAACAGGCAGTGGAAGAAAAGCCCAGCTGGAGCAGCAAGAATGGTTGTTGAATGAGTACTCTGTTCAAAGAACAACCACACACACCTTCCTGTAAGGTTTTGGGTGGTTTTTGTCATTGTTCCATCCCCTATATGTTGTGCTCTGATGACTGGCTGTGTGTTTAGAGCTTCACAAATTCTGAACTGGCCTTTGTTCCTGGAATCTTTCTGTCTTAATTTTGACAAGCCTTTAGTTTTGGGTTTTGTTTTGTTTTTAATATGCTGCAGCACGATTCATTTTTGCTTCCTTTAGAGATTAATTTCATTTAGAAGAGACATTTTTTTAGATGACAGCCCAAGAACATGTTCTGCTACCCTCCTACAAGCACGTTCCTGTCATTTCCTCATACCTCGTTAGCACTTTCCATTCATGGCAAGTTAGCATTCCTTATGCTATGACCACCAAAGGCAACAGCCACCATCTGTACCCTAGCAGCTTCGTGGGCTGGGCAGCTGATTTTGGAATCCCTCCAAACTGGCAAAAACACATCCTCTGCCACGTCACAGACTGCTCTCCATGCAACCTGCCGGGACTGGCCCCAGCTGCACCTGACACAACAACTGTTTGGACAACTCCAACCACTGCTCCTGATTTCAAAGCCCTGTACGGTTAAACTATGCACGCTGGTCTCATCCTGGTTACACCATGGTCACCCGAGACCACTGATATGTTGTCACGATCCCAAACATTTGCTACATCTCCCCTGGGCTTCAGAAACCAAATCCTGATTCAAACTTCCATATAACACCTTCATACTAGAACTTTTCCCCCTCTTATAATACCACTCTTTGATGCTCTATTATGTAAGACTTGGGCTGAAATATACTGAGGTGTCACATCTGCTGAAAACCTGAAAACAACAATTAAATCCTAAAGATAGGATATATTTCTTCTCCCATCTCTTTAGATAAGGTGCAAGTAGAGCTGGGTGGGGGTTGCTGAGATAAAACTTGGATTGTTGCTGTTACTGATGCTTCTAGAACTCAAAAGTTACCTTGCATGTTAGGGGCTAGCCTCTTCTCCAGCCACCATCCATGGGGAGTCTGCCAGCAGCTCTGAGATAACTGCAGGGGCTGTTTTCCTCCTTGCTCTTCCTCTACTCTCATGGAGTAGGCCATGTTCTATATTAAAAACATCTCCTTTTATGAAAGAAAAGCAAAATTAGACTACATTTTCTGACTCAAATTTGAGTGCCTGGCTACTTCAGCGTGACAGTTCTGTTGCAGCCATTCAGAAATGCACAAGCTATTTAAAAGCAAATAAAAAACCTGTCAGACTTTCTGGCTGATTAGTGAGTGTTCATAAATTAAGCATTTTGGGCTAAAACTGAGACAGCTTTTTGCTGTACTAAGGGACAACAGACAAAGAGAAGACTGCTGATAACAAGATGCTAAAAAAGACCAACACCACCAGTGTTTTTTGCTTCCTTGCATCCTATTCCCACTTCAGAGTTCACCTGCCCAGTGACCTCATCTCTAACAGACTCATGGGAGGGCCCCTATACAAGACCTCTATTTTCTCAGCTGCCAACCTTACTGTGCCCTCACCATTATCTCATCAAGAGGAAGAAGAGAGAGAAATGAAAACTATGACCCTAACAAGCTCTGCATCAACACCAGTGCACCATCCTGAGCTTGCTGCCTGGATTTTGCTCCAGTGATGACACCTTTCTTTAAAGTAACGCAGGACACAGACTACAAGTGAGACAGTTCTTCCATGTGCTTTTATACCACGGGAAGATGCTACTGAAACTGGTTCCTCGGGTGTTTATAGGCACAGGAAACTAGCTTTGCTGGACTAAAGCTGGCAAAATAATCCACGTGTTCTCTGAAGGTGACCTGCAATGACTTCTTCCAGACCATAACCAAACCATGGTAAAACTGGAAGGATAAAGCATGTCATCTCTGCACCAGCAGATACCATCTTCTCACTGTCCCAGCCTTTCCAAGCACACCCCAGAAAGGGCAGGCTGGGGGGTTCTTGGCTTTGGGGGTTCAGTTCATTTATTTCAAATGAACTAACAGATCCAGAACTCCTGCTGAGATATTTCTTCAGTGCAAGTCAGGTGGTGCTTCCACAAGTTTCTCAGTAAGCCAGTCTAGTTTTTATTCCTCTTCTTTTTTGGCACTGGAATAAACTGGGTGTACTGGTATGTCATCTGATGACCACAACCCCATTCTAATGAGGTGTTGCAGAGCTGAGCAAAAAGTCCTTCTGCACGGGCCCCCATGTTTAGTGTACAAGAGCAATACTGGTATTTTTAAAACTAGAACCAGTCATGGCTACTTAAAGCACAGGCTGAACAGGCTTCGGTATCATAGCTTTGGGAAAAAAGCCTGAAGTTACACTGAAAGCTCAACAGGATCAGGATATAGCAACTTCAGGGCCATATTTCATCACTGAAATGCAGATTCCACACTAAGAGATGACTCCCAAAGCAATGGGAAAGAACAGGGATTCTTCTGGCTATGGTTTATGGATAGAGACACCTCTTTGACCACAGGCTCCAACTAGACACATGCTTACAGTGTTATCTCCAGGAATGAAATTGCTACACTGCCAGTCCTTTTGCAAGCAAGGCTCTGTTAAAGATACTGAGCTACATGAGGAGCAGCTGCACTGCACAAAGTCCATGCAGGACACAGGGCTGTTTGGGGTTTTTTAACCAGAATTAAATGTCAGTCACCCTCAACCCCCAGGCTAAAAGGCAAACTTCTGCCCTCCAATAATACTGAAATCTGTATACCCTTGGGAACAAGTACTTTGAGAACTTAGGCTGACTACCTTCTCTAGGAAGTACCAGGAGTAGAACAGCCATTCAGGGCTCTGAACTTTTTGAAGGGTTGTGCTCCCTTAGCTCCCCCATGATAGTATAAGGTAGGACATCACTCTGTTACAAACCTTCAACAGGCACACCACCTTACTGCTCAAATAAGTTGCCCTTTTGTCTGTTACTCCTACTTCAGAGCTACATGGAGGGGGGAAACAGTCATCTACTTGTGGGACACACAGCAACAGAGCTCCCTCACAAACCCAGTGGGTATAACAGCCCCTTCTGGGATGAAGCTGGAGTCTCACTGCAGCTGCAAAAACAGCCCAAAGGTGCCAGAATGCCAGGTGGTGTCAGAGGGTGGCGAGTGCCCCTAACCACGCTGCGCCTGCGCCAAAAATCAGTCGTAGCACATTTCATTTGTTTAGCAGCCAGGTAAGCAGATTGATTACAGGAAACATTACAGTACTGTAAGGGGAAGAAAAAAGAAATATAAAAGTCTTCCTCCTTGTCCTTGATATCTTGTGCTTTTACAAAATTCCCCATGCCAAAACTGTAACGTTGCAGTCTGAAGAGGCAGTATTTGATCTCTGAAAAACATATCCAGAGGTATGAGAACTTCATGACTCAAAATACACTAAGGTAATGGTCACAAGGGGTAAAAACCCCAGCAACAGCAGTGGGATTTACTGTGGGGTTAGAATTAGAAGTGGGATTAAGCATCCAAACTGGGACAAGCTGCTGAATGAGGTGTTAAAACAGATAACAACTAAAATTTGGTAACACAGTATTATATTAACCCCCAGTCACTTTAAGAACAGCTCCTAGTAGAACAAAAAGCTAGTATCAAATTCAAGAAAAAAACAGATAAATGCTTATGTAAGATTAAGAAATAAGGCACACTTTATTGCTGTAAAATTTTGAAATTACCCTTTTTCTAGAGTTCTACAGCATATCTTATTCACGTCTTCTCCAAAACCTAAGCTTCTGAAAAATAACTGATTTTTGCTGAACAAACTCAAAGTTATTGCTCGAAAGAAATTTGTTTAAGTTATTTAAACACGAGGCTGACTTCTGTTATTTTCCCATAGCTTAAATGCCTGTAAAAACACAGTGCCATTACACAGGAAAACCACAAGGGGCCATTATTCAAGTTCTACCCTGATGCTTGCAGACCTTTTGAACCCATCCTCTCCACATAAATTTCCAGCTATTGTAAACAGAGCTCTACCCACGAGATCTACTAGACTTAATGATATGGAGAAATGCCACACTCTGCAGACGAGAAAGAACATACTTCGTACAGCTTCCAGCTCAAAGCCAGAATGAGCACAGTGGCCAAATCCACACTTGGTACAAACTGGTGTCATCCCACTTCACTGCTGGGCTTTTTCCAAGGAATGCCAGCTGAGGGGTCAGTAAAATGTAGTGACATCTTTGCAGCACAGTAATCTGTAAGTGGTAATTGCAGCTAAATCATCAGAGCAGGATAGAAAATTGAGTCTAGAAGGCATTGTGGGACTGCAGACCCTGGACCTCATAGGGTTTTAAGTCCATCTTCAGTATGGTTTGGTAAAACCTGGGAAGCTAAGCAATGAAGAATGCAGGTTGTGCCCATACAGGTGTGAAGGAGATGACAACAGTGCTGAGAGCAGCTAGGCTCCTCATGGTACACAAAGAGAAAACCACAGCCACTTTTACCAAGGAACAAGAAGGACCTGTGTCACTGCCCCACCATCTACCATTATAATCAGCCAGCCAAAGCGTTGTCTACAACACACAGCCCTGTGATCCTGGGCTTATTCAACTCTCTGCAGAGACAGGAGCCATCACACAGGAAACCCAACTGTCACCTGCATGTGTTTTGTAGTGGTGTAACGACTCCTGGCAACAAGAAGTGGAGAAGTGTTGAAGAGCTCTGCCTCGCTGTAGTTTGATAGACTTATCAGGCTCAATAGAAGTCACTTTTCAAATTACTGTTCACATGAGCAGAGCAGATTCAGACCAAAGTTCACTGCAATACCCAATTATACATATGACCTTGTAGGCTGGCAGGAAGAACACCCTGTGGGAAACTCAGAAGAGAATCCTAGTTATCTGATTTGGGTGATGAACTTCAACAGCTGAGGCTATGAACCATAATGTCTCCTCATTCTCTCTCTGCCTCTCTCCCCAGAGAGATTTTACTCATCACCCACAAGAAACAGAGAGAAATGAAATGAACTTAAGCAGCTGTTCTGAAGAGGCCAAGTACTCACAACCGCTCAGGCAGACTCCACAGTTCCTCCAGAGCCCAAACTTTAAATCTGTTTTTCCTTTTTAACCAACATAAAAACACCATTCCAGACACAAAACAGCCAGTCTATCAGGATTAGCTGGACAAAAAAAGCCCTGCTCAAAGTCCTGGGAATTACAGTGATAGAGAGAGGCTAGAGACTGATCAAGTGGAAGCTACTCACAGTGCAGTTGCTCCAGCAGCACGACTGACTTTCCCTGTGTTATCAAACTCCTGTCTGAGATGTTGGGACACCCTACATACTCCGGAACAGGGACCTGTATTTCAACAGAAGTTGTGACTCGCAGCCAACTCTCACTTAAGGACAGGGATTTGCCAACTGGTTTTCACTTACGACCTCGGTCAGCTTTGCACTAAGGTCCACCTAAGCAGATGGATAAATCTGTGCTTTAACCTGATCTGCTGACTAAATTGCAAAATAGTCATGTTTGATTAGAATCAAATGTGTCACGAGAGGCCGACGGAACAACTTTTTCACCCTACCTATTTTGGCACTAAATAGGAAAGTGACAAAGAATTCCCCCATAAATTATGTTTTGTCCAGATAAAATCTGGACAAAGTATCTGTATTTGGGTAACAGCAAGCCAGAACTTACCCCTAGCAATTTTTGCCATCTCTCTGACCTTAGTCTAGCTTTTCAAGACTTTGCCTTACAAGGATTTCCCCACAGGTACCATGCCGTGTACATTCAAGGTCCTAAGGAGAAGCACTCTGCATTAAGCACGGCATGGGTTTGGTTCCACAGTAGCCAGTACAATGGGACCACAGTCACAGCTGCAGCACTTCTTAAAACAGGCATATTAAGCAAATAGTGTTTGAATTGTTAATTTATCTTTTAAGTAGTCAAGTCATGGTATTTCAGGAGAGTTTTTTACATTCCTCATGAAAAGCTCACCTTCCAAGCTCATTATTTATGTTTTTTTTCCCCTTTTCTGAGCCACGTATCTTAGCTGGCTAAGGTAGGAACCCTGTCCTCACCCTCCTCAACCCTACTGAAGGAAAACCAAATAGTCCTATGGCTCATTTCAGCCCCCAGCTCCTTCAATGGTCACAAAACAATGAAAGCACACAGATGTCCATCCACTTATCTTTTCAACCTGCCTGGCAAGCTGAGAACAATACAGGAGCACAGCAGCATCCTGCCCTCAGCAGCATTACTGGAGCAGGATTTGCTGCTGGAGTATGTAATTGTGTGAAGAACTGCAGGCGGGCAGGGTGAAAGGACAGCGAGACGCAGCTGCAAACCCAAACAAAACTATTAAGCCCAATATTAGAGCCAGCAGCTTTGTCAGCATACCTTTAACGTAAACAAAACATAGGCTACACACTACACCCTCAGGAACACAGCTGAACAGCCTTCCTCCTACTACCAGACTTCCTCTGCAACATGAAGACAAGGCTTAGGATTCAGACTTGAGACCTAACTCAAATTTACAGTTTTCCAGACCCTATCATCTTGAACACATCATGACACACAGAAGCCAAGGAAAACAAATGAAATTCATGTTTCACTGGGTCCCACATGCTGTGATATTTCCAAGCCTACTCGCAGCCCCCAAGAAACACGCGGAACGCTCAATTCTGAAAACAAATCCATTACCAGGACAGAGCACAGAAGAAAATCAACTCAACAAGCTACTCCATATGTTTTTCATTTAACTGCGTTCTGCAGAGGAAGTGAATTTGGTCCATAGTACACTTGGCTTCTGTCCATATTTTTATTATTAAGCTTGGGGGGCAGGGGGGTTGGTGCCCATCTTTGCAGCCGATTCTTCTTCCTTCTTGGTGTCTAATCGCTCCCACTCAGAGCAGAGGGCACACAGGAGTCACCCATTCCAAGGCAGCTGAGGGTGCTGCTCTGGCAGCAAAGTAAGCCCAGGGAGACACGGTCACGGACTGAACGGAACGTAAACAGAACACATGTTGTGCATATACTGTAGATGTATTAAGCTGGATCAATAAGACAGGAAGCTGGACTTAGGGACCCTGGTATGTAGACACGGTAGTGGAGGAAAACTGACAGCATGTAGAGCCAGAGCCAGGCAGCTTTCCCTTTCCCCTTAATGAGGTTAAAATGGCAACATAAAGATGACTGTACAGCTTGGCTGTCACCCAAAAGCTTACTCTGAAGAAAGAAATTTGATTTCCCCAAAATTATGTGCTGGATAGATACCATATGCACAAGAAGTCCGTATCTGCTGGAAGGATGTATGTACACACACCCACATTGACATGTTGTGTGCAACTGACTGAAGGGCCATCTAGGAGAACACAACGGGGAACACCAGCATGTTAAGCTTCCTTCAGTGAGTTACAACTGGGATTTCTTACTACCCCAGAGCATTCCACCTCCACAAAGGCAGAAGTCGCTGCATATCCCTTGTTCTGTAAGCAGAACAATGGGACAGCTCTCCCATATCAACCACTGAAGCAGGATGAGGAGCAGAGGGGAAGCTGCAGGTGAAATGATCTATTCTCCACGGTGCATTCCTTCCACGGACTCATACATCTAAGCATACTCAAAATAAGAATATAAACACTGGAGATTAATAAAACTGTGACTTTTTATTTTTAGTGCTAAGCCAAGGACAGCTTAGGCACAAATCTGTTTCATTTAAATCATCTTTCAAAGCCTACAATTTATTGCCAAAGTTTGAAGGCAGGTTTCGTTACTAGATTTGATGTCTCTGTCCAGTGTAGGAGCTGCTACTCAAAATATCAACAAGCTACTAAAACATAACACAGAGATAGGCTGGCAATTTCTGTTAGCATGATAAATCATTCATCTAACTCCTTCATTAAATATCACCTGATTATTCACACCCCTACTGAGCAAACGTTCACACTTTGTGCTACAAATCTAATAGCTGACAGCCCCTGACACGCAGTTCTTGCCTAGCACATTTATATTCATCAGTCACATACAATTTAAGGATTAAGTGTATGGCCTGTGAAGTTCTTAGGAATCAAAAAGATGGATGAAGGAGGGATGAAGGGATTGAGAGCCACCATTCAGAGGAGGACTGGGGACCACTGGTGGGTGACAAGCTGGATGGGAGCCAGCAATGTGCACTCACAACCCAGAGGGCCACATGAAGAACAGTGTGGTGAGGAGGTGATTCTGCCCCTCTACTCCACTCTGGTGAGACCCCAGGGGGAGCACTCTGGAGACCTCAGCACAAGAAAGACATGGAGCTGTTGGAGCTGGGAGGAGAGGAGGGGAGACCTTACTGCAGCCTTCCAGTACTTAAAGAAAGATGAGGACAGTTATCATTTCAAGACAGCTAAATCCACTAAGGAGACTCAACTGGTTTTGTGATGAAATTTTGGAAAGCACCATTTGTACTCAAATCACATGATACAGAAGGTGACCAAAGAGCCACTTTACCTCCGGGGAACTAACAAGCCCATGTGGCTACAATGCAGATACATAGCCCTTAGCAAAGGAAACTTCAGCTGCTTCCCATCTCTGGATCTGAGAAACTGTAGAGCACTACTATCAGATGACTTCTCTGAATGTTTAAAATCCCCCAGGGAACAGCATATTTATTACTGCTATACATGTTGCTATATTCAGTAATATTTAGTTATTATCTCCAATAACATTCTGTTTCTATATGAGATTAATGCAAGAACATTCTGCTACTTGGAAGTATTCAGACTTCTCAAAAGAATATTCCATATTTTCATGTGTTGAGTTCCTTTCTAAATTTGCTTGTAGTTATTTTATCCCAGCTGTGAAGTTATGCACAAACTCCTTGTCACTTAAAAAAATACCCAGCAAGGGTTTTAAGTAAACAATCCAACATAGTTCCCCACACCTCCAAAACACAGCAAGATCTTAGGAAATAAAATCACTCCATTTTCCAGTTAACAGTTTAAGAACTAGGTCAAGTTGTGCTTTCAACTACAACGGGGTACATTTAGGAACTCAAAAACACAAGACCCTCCCAGGTCATCAACTTCAGTACCATACAGTACCTAAAAAACTCCATCTCAAAATAGTTTGGGATTTTTGACCCTAACATTTTCTAATTAGAAGACTGTTCCAGACCTTTCATTTAATGATGAGCAAGGGTTTTTTTTCTAATTTGCAGCCAGAACTTACTCATGTCCAGTTAAGCCAATTTGGAAGCAGCTCAAGTTACTTCAGCTATCTGTAACACTAAATAAAAGCAAAATTCAATCTGAAAACCAACACTGCGACCAAATACATTTCAATCTAGAAAACAAGTGAGGAAAAAAAAAAAACAAACTTGGTTTTAACTCCTCTTCCAAGTGAATTGCAACTACAAAATGACCATTAGTTCTGCAAGCAAACAGGTTTTTAAAACTTCAAACCTACCTAATTACACATCAACCTACTGAAAAGCACAGCTCAGCAAAAGAGATTGCTGGGAGAGTCTGCAGGGTTTGAAGGAAAGTCTGCCTAGAAATTTACACCACAGAGAGAAGACACAAGATCACTGGCTTTTTTTCCCCCTGCCAACAGACCTAAACATTTGAATCAGCATAAGAAACACCCAAACCCACTCCTTTCAAAAAAAGATTTACTTCAGTCTCCACTTATCTGTCATTTTAAAGCAAAGCAGACCTGTGTCCCATCCAGACCTGCTTGATCCAACTCTCCAGCAAAGACAGAAGCAGCTTCCTTAAGGTCTAAAAGGGAGACTTTGAAATGCGAGAGTTATAAAACTGTCTCCCAGAGATGAAATTAAGATGGCAAGGAGCTGACATTGTACTTTTAGGGACTCGTTTGCTTCCTGCCAAAGGATCTGTCCAAACATTTGCAAGGGGCACCGTGTCTAAGTACAACGTTTGCAGCAAGCGCATCTTTTCAATCCACAAGCCAGAGTAACTAGTGTCAAAATGTTTTGACAGCAGGAAAGAAGGAGTTGCTTCCATAACCTCATTATTACATGAACACTACCACAGAAGGGTTAAGAAAATGCAGATGAAAGACAACTTGGTTGTTTTTCTACTGTTCTGCAGATATTCTTATCCTCATTTTTTTTTTGTCAGTTCTTTAAAGTGTGTTCTAAAGGTTTTCAATCTCCAGTTACACACAAACAGTTTCAAAGCACAAGCAGAATTTGGTCAGGCTGGAATTAACAGACATCTCCTTTGTTCTGACAGAGGGGGAATTGCTAAAGGTCAGCGTGTTTCAGTCACAAGAGAGCTGCAATACCAAATCTCTGTCTAGAAGTTGATGGCTGCAAGGTTAGAGTGTGAATTCCAGTGTCACTGTGTACAAGGAAAAGGCACCCCAAGGAGAAGCATCCATTGCCACAGCAAAATCTGTACCCACACTGCCCCAGCCCAGCAACATATTTTGTGTTGCTATTATCAATAATAGTGAGAGTGTTGAGATAGCAGAGAAAACCTTCTAAAAATAAAGTCAAGGCCTGGGGGGTGGGGGGAGATGAAAGAATCTTGACCTCTCATGTCAGCAGCCTCATCCTCACTATCACACAATGAACGATATGGGGATAAAAGTGATGGTGCAACTGGTTAGATGCAAGCACAGCCAGTAAGAACGGATACAAAGGCTTTACAAAGCCTCACATGCTGACAGGCATTTCTCAGGGTACAGACCACCAAACAACTTTAGTTAGAACCATGGCAGCAAATACAACTATTTCAAGTCATACCTTCTCTTTCCAATCTCCTCCTACAGTGGACAGGAGTAAGAACTAAACAAGCCAAACACTGCTTTGGAGAGGTTAGAGAGTAACAGAAATACTCCTGTAACAACAACTGTCATCAGTATGGCGTCTTCTCTTCCACAGAATGCAGCTCAGTTCACGCCATCACCTTTAGGAAAAGCACTTGGCAACACACAAAACCCACCCAACAGCAGCACAGAAGAGAAAACACACGATCATCTGGGGAAACACGGCTGTTTCATCAACACCAGCTTATTACATTGGTTCCTCTGTGTGTCAGGGTTGAATATGCAATCCAAGGTTTGAAGAGGTCTTGTACTATTGGCCGTAACCAGAAGAAGAGATTAGAGAGAAGAAACAGTTGACTTTGCTGACTGTACCAAAAATAGACAAAAAAAGGACTAACACCCCCCAAACTGAAATCTTATTTTATTATCTATTGGCAGACAGCGAGATTTAGAACATCACCAAAATGTAAGAGAAGGTAACACAGTTTAGACATTAATATTTTTTTTAAAGTCAAAAGCAAAAAGATAATTAAAAGAAGCTGGCTTTTTATTTTCCTTTTTTAGGGGGAAAGCACTTTTAATAGAGGACCAACTACAGAAGGCTTTCATCAATGATTAAGGCAGATAAATATAATTATTTGGGTAAGGAGAATCATGCAGAAACTTCATTTAAGACAAAACCCCAAGTAGTACACAATGACAGTTTTCTTATGGTAGGACAAGATTTGTACAGATTTAAGCAAATGTCTGTTGGATTTCACTGCATTCTTCTGAAAGTCATAATTTTCAGTTACTACATTTCCTGGAAAGCTGAACTGAAAAAACATGGTCCAGAACATTTGAGCTTTAGGAAGTGGTGCATTTAGGAAGTAATAAAGGCAGCCTAACTGCAAACTTTTCTTCCTGTGAAGTTACATTAGACAAAGACCCCGTCCCTCAGGGGAATGTCAGATAAACGGGGCTGGCTCCTTGACAGACCACCAAGATGAAGATTTAGGGGTACCCTGGGTTGAATTCTGGGGCACCAACCACAGCATCCTGGACTGAGTACAAAATCTTATCGAGGAGGAACAATGACGACGGTTCAGCTCTATTCAAATCCATCTGGAACGATTTAATGGAAACCAATGAGTTATTACAAGATGAACATTCATGGAAGAGGAAATAGATTATGTCCCACTTCTCGGGTACTTTTCTTATCTAACTCCAGTGTAGGGTGATTTTACTCCAAATATTTCAGCACAATAAAATTCACACACTGAGAGGAATTCAGGAAGATCAAGCAACATTTGCCAAAGCAGAAGCTTAACTAAGGCCACAGGCCAAACTGCAACCTTTCCATTCCCAAGGAAAACCAGGTTTAGGGCAAGACCTCAAGTGTAGAGTGGCACCTCCTGCAGTGCCAATACACCCTTGCCAATAACTATTTTTCTCCTGGAAACCTCCCAGCTGCATCATGACCAAGCTACCTTTGCAAGATCACAAACAAGATCACAGATGGAGGAGATCTGGCTGCAGGCCACAGAAAAGTAGACACTGTACAAAGGCCCGAGCTGAAGAAAGGATTTGACAGTGAAAACAGAAATCTAAGAGGTCTTTGTTTGCTTGCTTTGTTTATCAGAGATTATCCTAGACACAGAAGGACTGGGATTTATCCATTTAGCTTTATCACAGAAATCAAGCTGTGCTTGATCACAGGGACTTGAATTTTCACAGTAAAAGAAGGGAACTCAGAAGGACTCCTCTGGCCCAGTATGGCTTTTTGACAAACAAATGTAGTTTCTCAGGGCTCCATGGAACCTCACCATAAGCTGATCTAACTACCTAGTAGCTAGTCTAGCTTTCCTATTCCTATTTCTACTGGAGGAACACGCAGAAGCTCATTACTTTCAATAAATTCCTGGTTTCCTGCTTCCTTTCATTCACAGACAGCTTACACCGCTTTGCTCTTGTGCCAACATTATCGCTGAGCTTAAACCTTTCTCTTTCCTGATGCTTAACTCAATTCAATTCATTTATAGACAGGAAGCACTTTTCTTCATCTTCACTTTGCAAGGCCAAGGAAGCCAGCTTCTTTAGACTCTCACAGACAAGCTCTTTCCCTACAGTGATTTGTTTGCTCCTTCTCCAGCGTGAATTCACGTTTCTGAGCACGGCGATGCAGTACTCAAGATAAGGCTTTGGTGATACCCTGCACAATGGCATTAGAATACTCTCCTGATATTTGTTGTTATTTCTTTGGGGAGGAGGGAGAGTGTTGTTTGTTTGGGGTTTTAAATGTAGATATTCCACATAGAAGGCTCATTGACTCATTTATTCATTGACTGAATAAAAACATCTTTCTCCTTTTCCAGGGATTCTATCCACTGGGTCCCCACCTTCCAGTGGAAAATATGATGACTGATAACTCCCCAAATGCATGACTTTTTTCTTTGAATTAGAATATTTTATCTCTACTTTCTTATCCTATCCTCAATGTCATTCAGTCCTTCTATAACTGGTTTTCTGATTGTCTTTGAATAGATAATTTATTTTTCCCCTCCTTGCAGTAGAATTCTGCATTTCTGTGCTGTTTATTCATTAAAATATCAAACACAATTGTGCTGAGGAAAGAACCTGTTGATTCCTGTTTATACTACACAACCTTATAAAACTTTGTTGTCTCCCTGGGTACTTATTTCCATACACTGCCAGAACTAACCCCATCTTCACAGTTAAATTAGTACCTTCTACAGTTCAATTAGTGCCCTTAGCAAATGCTTAGAACTCCACATTAGACCAATGACACTTGCTGTCTTCAACAAGCCAGTGACATTACAGAGCAATTTTTAGTATCATCTCTCCCAGTAATCTATTAATCACTTTATTTGTACTGGTAAATACTGCTCTAGTTGATAAACCCATTACATGCATCTGTACATCTCCTAATGCTTTCAGAATTCAGTCTCATGTTGGCATTTCACGTACAATAAATTTTGCAAGGGTCTGCAGAGGCACAAGCTGAGAAACACAAGGTTAGATGAGAATGCTGAAGCCACAGCATGAGTGCTACCAGGGAAACTGGTTAGCATCTTCTCAATCTGTCAAGTGGAAGGAGAATTTAGCTTTATATTAAAGAACTACTTCAATTATTGTTTTACAGTCCTATGCAGATAATAATTTCCAACTTAATTACAAAGAAAATATATAAATGGATTATTAATAATGTAAACAGAAAATGGAAGGGTAGAAGTGGAATTTTTGGTTCAATTCATAAATTATTGTGCATTTCACCCTTAATCTGATATCTGACACCAAAGCAACTCTGGCTAACATCCTGTTTACCCTCACACTGGGTTAAGTGAAAGACTTCATTACTTTTGGGTGAAGTGCCAAGTGTTTCAGTATGCCCTGTGCTGATTTCGGAAGCTGCCAAACATTGAAATTAGAAATGAGCACGCCAGCTGCCCCTGTACCTCATTCTGGGTCTATATGATACTGCCAAGTCAAAGCAGCCCACAGCAGATAATCAATTAGCTGGAGGAGGGAGACTTAAAAAACTTGGCACAGCCTGGGAAGTATGGTTGGAGAGATGTAAATAATATCAGTGCCTGCATGAAGAGCAAAAGGGACATTCAAGGTCTTACTACTAAACACTTGCCACTCCCTTTCCTACACATGCTCATGTTTGAGTTCTATGATAGTAACTCTAAGGTTTTATCAACCAAAAGTACAGTGTGTCCCTCTCAGCTTCCCGAACAGACTGTGTATCCTTCCATTCCTCTCCATTTTAACACAAAGCTACCATGTGTCTCTTGAAAGACAGAGATGCTACCCCAACTAATCCATCTTAAGAATTCATTTCTGAATTCCAATTCTCTCTTCACAGGCTAAGAAAAAGAACTCAAATAAGAAATGAGCTCAAATTTATGTCCCTTCTGTATGAAAAAAGTCAGCTTTCTACAATGAGGGCATCACTGTAATTACAAGCCAAACTTTAACCTATTCAATCAGTTCTCCTCAGAAGAGGGCTGCAGGTTTGATGTTACTCTATTCCATATGAGGCTGATGCTGGAAGCAGCATAGCTTTCAGCACCATTCAGCCAACTAGAACCCTACCCTACCCATCTCATTTCACAGCTGCTGTCTGCTGCCATATAGGAAACAGTCTTCACAAAGCTCCGGACTCTCGCTGTCTCCATCTTGTCTTTGGAATTGCCCCTGCTGTGCTGCTTAAATAACAGAATGCTCCTCATAACTCTTTAGAGCTGCATCCTCTTTAAAACCATCCACGACCATTTTTCCTCTAACAGATTCAACACGTTCACTGGGTGGGAACTGTCAGTATATAGCCTGATGTCCACACACCATCACATCTACTGGTGAATCGAGCTGTGCTGGTCAGAACTTCCAGTTTAAGAATGGGATACACACATCCCAGTGACTGCACTCCATAATACCTGTCTCGGTAATGTCACCATGCTGCTTCTCCAACAGCACTTCATCTGAGGTAGCAGTGGCTATGGATGTGAGCTAATCTTAAGACAGTTTCTATGTCCGTCTACTCCTTGTACTTTTTCTCTTCACTCACAGATGAAGAGACTTGACTGGCTGTAAAGATTATGACATAAGAACCAGACCAAGCTCAGCACTTTGGGCAAGACAACAGAAAAGCAGCAATGTGCAGCTTATATCTACACAGCAAGAGAGTCACATCTTTAAGGGAAGAGAAATTCAACCATGACTGATGCATTTAAAAGCAAACCCATACATTCTCTGCATTGACCAGTGCAGGAGCTGCTCCTTGAAATTTATTGTTGTATTACTAATTAGAATGATAAAAAGAATGAATTTATTAACTTTGTTATTATTATTTAAGCAGCCAAATCACCTAAATTGATTAAATGTCCTGATCTATCCTCCTTCCTGCAAGATTCCCCCTGCAGAGTATGATCAGTGTAGCTGGCTGGAAGACTAAGCATGGTGAGCTGAAGGGTGAAATAGTGCTGAAATGCTCTAATCACCCTTTGGGCTTTGGTAAGCTCCACAGTTGAGCTGGTGACTTAAGCTTTCCCCTCAGATTTACTACAGGAATGCTAAACTGATAGGTCATCTGTTTTTGTTTTGGGTTTTCTTTTGCTTTACCCACAGCATTTAGATTTACTGTGAGAAACCACGTAAAACAACATTTTCCAATTTCCCATATGCAAAGCCCTTTGTAATAAAACCCGTGTTTCCCTAAATGCACTTTCTCTTCCACACCAAACACAATTTCAAACCAGCAGTAAAATCCTCATCTCTAGAGAGGCAAGGCAATTTTGAAGACAAGCTCCTACTGAATATTTTTTCCATTCTCCTTATGATTCTGTGTTTTCTGACAGGGGTTCTATTATACCTGGAAACACGACATGTTAAGTAATTAATAAACATGATAGGAAGGAAGGAAGAAGAAATTATAGGGCTTTAAAAATGCAGTGAAGGGACAAGATTTGACCCATGTCATAAAGAAACTGTAATAAAATGTATTGCTAAACAATAGCTATCACTATCAAGTCAATTCTGAATATAATAATAGCATCTTAAAGCAGAAAGCTACACTATTTTCTAGACAATTCTATGCAGTATAACTCATCACTGCTGTAAGACATCATTTTGCACTCCTTAGACAAGGAGTTAATCCTGAGCACCACAATGATGCTGTATTAGCCTAAGTAACCAACATAATAATCCCATCCCCCTTCGAATGGTGATGGAAGTTAAACAACAGGCTACATTGCGATAAATCACATCATAGCTGATGTAAAAGCTGGTCCAAGTTCTGACCACCTAGAGCACGACAGTGAACAGGATTCTTGCCTTGTATAAATTAAGGTGATCTGTGGCCCCATGCTGCTGGAGTGCTCTTCAGGCACACACAGGCAAGGCTGTTTTTAACCCACGGGTTCCTCCCAGCTTAACAATTCTGTGTAGCAGAAAAACTTCCCCAGTGGCTGATTGAAAACCAGCCCAGCGAGTGCAAACACTGACACCCAGCCTGGGAAACAGTGAGGAAGCAGCCAGAGGTTTTATACCTTAACACAGATGTTGACCCTTTTTTCTTTTTTTTTTTTTCTTCACATGTTCAGGCTACTGAGAAAGAAACCCTCCCACATATTTTTTTTCTTCCTCGACTTTTCAGAACATTTTCTCTTCAAAGGGTGCAATTCAGCCTCCAGAAGATAGCAGGGAGCACACTGACAAAAAAAATTACCTCACCACTATCTGAGGGAACGGTGCTTCTGCAAAAATTGCACCAATTATCATCTTTGCCTTCCAAGAAAATAGCTGATAAAAGCCTCCTAAGTGATTCTAGTATCTGAGAAGAAGCAGCAATGCAAGAAGGGAATGTCTGAGACCTCTCTCTATACACCAGCTGTCAACATAAACACTAAAAATGTCAGAGATCAAGCATTCAATCATGTTTTAAACATCAGACAGTAACAGTTTTTCATCCTGTACATCATATCATCATAAATAAGCAAACATGTCAAATGCACTGCTCACTGTGGTAAACAAGCTCAGCAACATCAGCTCTTCTGCTTCCACTCTTTTCTCACCTCTTTCCACAGTGATGTTTTGTGTGGCAGGCAAAAGGGTGCCTGACAGACCTCGCAGAAAATGAAAGGCTTGCTTGCCTATTGGACTATTATAGCATCTAGGAATGCAAATAAATGTCCCTAAAATCACAAACAGGAATAAGTGCCTAGGCATTATTTTTTAATCCCAAGAAATTTCTATGCGTACCTCTAGGTACTCAAATACCTTTGAGAATTTGGCCTCTGGAGCACTCAAGTCAATTGAAATCTTTGTGTCTACAGAAGACATTCTAAAGCACAGTGTTGTCTGGGAGATATTATAGGATGATGTCAGCTATGTGAACTGTGGTTTCTTTATTTGGCTCATTACATTTTGTCTTAACCATTAACTGATTTGCTCTTCAGTAGACCCTTGTTTGAACCTTAAGGCTCCTTGAGATTGAACAGACCTCCACATCCCTCTAGGTACTTGTATTAGCAGTTTAACTCACACTGAAGAGACATTCAGAAATGACCATACAGAAGACATCTATTAAAAACAAAAGCAGTTCAGTAGTGACAAACAGATTTTCTACAAAGGCCATTCACAAAGCACACATTGGCTTTTTTGGCTGCGGAATGCAGGGAGGAAAAAAAGTTGACCACAGAATTTTAATTATGTTAAACAAGACTCAGCTAAGTCTGACAGTGCATCAAATTTGAGTTTAATAGCCCTCAATCAGGTATACAAAGTGCTGAGCGTGGCAAAAGGGGCTGTATTGTGTATACTTAATGCTGAAATACATTGCTCAATTGAATGAAACCTTTTCCTGAGGAAGGAAGACAAGACAGGCTTAAAGTTCTCAGTTTTATTTCTAAATCCATCTAATAAAACTAAAAGTATTTACCAAGCAGTTCTTTCAAAAGCGTGGTTTACATTGAAGAAAATGAGTTCTAAATCAACATTTAATTTGAGCAGATGGAACCAATTTTCCCTTTTGTAGGGCAAGCACACTGCATTCTTTAACCCAGAGCTGTTTCAACACTTTAGTGACCTGTCTGCATCAGGTTTCAGCACATCCAGTCCTAACAAGGCATTGTCATGAGCCGCAAAAGAGCTGACGGGCAGCAAGGTACACCTAAGGAAATAATGGTACTCCCAAGGTAAAATTACACACCCACAGCTCAGTCCCTTGTGGACTGAGCTTCCTCAGCTAATACAGCAACTTGCTACGCATTTCCAAACAATTTTTGTCAGCTGTAGGTCAGCTGAAATGCCAAGCTGTTTACACAGCCCATTGGTGCTAGACAAGATGTGTGTGTACCCATCAACACACACTGGTAATGTGTACCCATCAACACACACTGGTAATGCACAGTCTCATGAGGTGCCAGAGCCTGTTCGGATCAAATTCAATGATCTAAGTCCAGGCACCACTCTAAAGATTAAAAAATACCAAACTCTAAATTCATAGAATCATTCAGGTTGGAAAAGACCTTTAAGATCATTTGAGTCCAACCATTAACCCTACTCTACCAAGTCCACTGCTAAGCCATAACCCCAAGCACCACACCTATAGAGCTTTTAAATGCATCCAGGGATGGTGACTCAACCCCCTCTCTGGGCAGCCTGACAACCCTTTCAGTGCAAACAGTTTTCCTAATATCCAGTCCTGGTGCAGCTTTAGGCCATTCCCTCTTGTTCTATCACTGGTTACTGGTGAGAAGAGACCAACACCTATCTCTCCACAGCCTCCTTTCAGGTGGTTGTAGGTGATCTCCTCAAAGCCCCCTTTTCTTCAGACTAAAGAGCATCAGTTCCCTCAGCTGCTTCTCATAAGACTTGTTCTCCAGGCCCCTCACAGCTTAGTGGTTCTTCTCTGGACAATTCACCTCAACAGCCAGCATAAGGGCAGACCTGTGCTCAGAGACTTGCACCTGAGGCAGCTGTATTAGGAGAGCTGCTATGGACTAAAATGTGACAGAGAAGTAGAGGTATGTACAACAGGAATGACATACAGCTGTCCTGGAAGACTCATTTAGTTCACAGTAGGCTATTAGGAAAAGAATCACCAGGACAAGTTCTAAACATACACTGACTGTGCAGCTGGTGTTGTGAGTGAAGCAGGTTGACAGAATTCCACTGTGCCTAACAGCATCTGCTCACCTAGCCAAGTAAATAAGCTGTTTTTGAGATCCTGCTCATTTACCTTCTGAACATGGGACACTAGAGGCCTCTGTTATCAAAGCTGAACACTTCTGAATATGATCCAAAAAGGTGCTGAAAAAATATTCAAGATACAGATCATTTTTTGTTTAATTGGAATTGTTTCTCTTTTCAATTAAAAAAAGTTTCTAGGTATTACAAGAGCATATAGCAACGAATGACTTACTGGGATTAATAATTCCATTGATTCCTTTGTGCACAGTTAACCAAAACTGGTTCTTTTACTTCACACTCACAGTTATGTGAATGGCACTCATCCTTTGACCTCCTGCCTAACCCCACACTGGAAGTGCATTTATGCAGCACAACTGACACTTTGTTCTGTTTTATTCCAGAAAGCAAATCCTTATTTGGGCTGTAATCAGGGCATCAGTGGGAGCTCTGTCCCAGGACTCTGTTTCTGTGGCTGTTATCGTGGCTTATTGTCCACTCTGTGAACTTCTTCCAGACATCTGACCGAACTGGCTGACAAACAGCCCCATAATTTCAGTAAATTCAGCTACTGAAACCTGGAAAAGAGTGTTATGATTATCTACCTCCTTGGACCTCTTGAGTTTCATCAACTGAAGCTTTCAACAGCCCTGTAATCTTGCTGTTGTTGCAGCTCACAAAGCCCCAAAGCCACTTCTATTCAGAAAACAGACATCCACGACATCGAGTTTAGTTTAGGAGATCAGTTTGTACACGTGGAGTTGGAGCCACTAAAGGTGTTCAGACAAATGTCCTGTTGGACACAGGTTCACACAATTTCCAAATCCATCACTTCTCTCATTCACCACAGACTGATGGGTGTGAGTCCTGTCAAGACACACTTACCTCCAGATACACAAAGTCATTCAGACATGCAACCCTTACACAGGTGACTGACTACATTTAAAGTCTAAAGCAGGTAGCTAGGTAGTTTCTCTACATGGGAGAGAAACAGGAGCTCTGTCCTATTCTTCAGTGGCACCTACTTTCATACATAAACCAGAGGTGTAAAGGGGAATGATGTATTTTATTTTATTCAGCAGCTTGTGTTGCTAAGAACCAAACCAGCCCTAGCAGAGAAAGACACCTACACAGCTAAAGCCAGGACATAATTTTAACCTTTTTATTTATAGTGTAAATCTTCTGTAATTTGTGTCAATAGACAGAAGGACAGAAACTGCAAGCTTGAGCCTTTGCTCTTTAGGAACTCTGTCTTCAGGATTTCTTACCCGTTTCTGTAGTGTTCTTTACACCCTAAGTAAACAGCACCACATAAAGTGGAAATTAATCAACTTCTTTGTAGAATGCAGCTTTCAAATTTGACTGTGAAGCTTCTTCGGTGCTGTAGATGCCTATTCTAGAATGTTGGAGTGATTTTAAATGTGCCATGTAATTCTGAAGTCACTCAGCTAGTTTCAAGCCCTTACAAGAATTTATCAGAGCAGAGGTGGATGTTTGGGGATAGTCATTACAGGGCAGTAGCACACAGTTTCCCAGCAAACCATCCCAGCACCACTGCAGTCCAGGCACTTTGTGACCAAGGGGTTATGTCTAACAGACATAAATATTTCACAAATTCAAAGAGGTCCTTTCTGAAGCCATGTACCCCCTCAGCATCCATCTGCTGCGGCGAGGACGTCCACGGACTAACTGTACATTGCAAAATCAGTTAACTCTGCTCACCGTGAGCAAGCCAGTTTGGGGTGATGTTCTTTGACCTTGCATTAAAGGCCCAAGTAAATTATCACCATCGCTGGATCGACTGAGATTTTAAACACAGCAATTTGGGTTTCTCTTTAAATACAAAGACTCTTAAGCTCTGTGGCTTGTCAGCCTTTCACCCCTTTTATGACTTCTCTAGTTCTACCACAGGCTTTTGGAAACAGGGGACCAGCACTACACGTGCACCAAGGAATTACACCTTGATAGGGCAGGTATAGGTCCTTTTCTCTGTCCTTTTCCACGTAACTCATCAGTGGGGAAGTTGATAAACAGGTATTTTTTGCAGCAGGGAAAGTAATGGCCTGCTAATGAAAGGGGTCATTTATACCCTCTGTGAACACAAAACCAGGGGGCAAATGTCTGTGTCCCTGTTTGTGCAGGAAAAAAAAGGACAGAAAGGCTAGGCCTGAAGAAAGAAGACACAGGAACTTTTCTTAAGCATCTTGGGATGTGACCACATTGTTTTCTTTTTATCTTTTTTTTTGTGCTAGGACAGTGTGGACATTTTCTTCTTTTTTTTTTTTTAAAAAAGCACTGTTTGTTGTAAAACT
>VWZY01005166.1:149256-161561 GCA_013399075.1 Chloroceryle aenea | reverse complement strand
TTTTATTTATAGTGTAAATCTTCTGTAATTTGTGTCAATAGACAGAAGGACAGAAACTGCAAGCTTGAGCCTTTGCTCTTTAGGAACTCTGTCTTCAGGATTTCTTACCCGTTTCTGTAGTGTTCTTTACACCCTAAGTAAACAGCACCACATAAAGTGGAAATTAATCAACTTCTTTGTAGAATGCAGCTTTCAAATTTGACTGTGAAGCTTCTTCGGTGCTGTAGATGCCTATTCTAGAATGTTGGAGTGATTTTAAATGTGCCATGTAATGCTGAATTCACTCAGCTAGTTTCAAGCCCTTACAAGAATTTATCAGAGCAGAGGTGGATGTTTGGGGATAGTCATTACAGGGCAGTAGCACACAGTTTCCCAGCAAACCATCCCAGCACCACTGCAGTCCAGGCACTTTGTGACCAAGGGGTTATGTCTAACAGACATAAATATTTCACAAATTCAAAGAGGTCCTTTCTGAAGCCATGTACCCCCTCAGCATCCATCTGCTGCGGCGAGGACTTCCACGGACTAACTGTACATTGCAAAATCAGTTAACTCTGCTCACCGTGAGCAAGCCAGTTTGGGGTGATGTTCTTTGACCTTGCATTAAAGGCCCAAGTAAATTATCACCATCGCTGGATCGACTGAGATTTTAAACACAGCAATTTGGGTTTCTCTTTAAATACAAAGACTCTTAAGCTCCGTGGCTTGTCAGCCTTTCACCCCTTTTATGACTTCTCTAGTTCTACCACAGGCTTTTGGAAACAGGGGACCAGCACTACACGTGCACCAAGGAATTACACCTTGATAGGGCAGGTATAGGTCCTTTTCTCTGTCCTTTTCCACGTAACTCATCAGTGGGGAAGTTGATAAACAGGTATTTTTTGCAGCAGGGAAAGTAATGGCCTGCTAATGAAAGGGGTCATTTATACCCTCTGTGAACACAAAACCAGTGGGCAAAAGCCTGTGTCCCTGTTTGTGCAGGAAAAAAAAGGACAGAAAGGCTAGGCCTGAAGAAAGAAGACACAGGAACTTTTCTTAAGCATCTTGGGATGTGACCACATTGTTTTCTTTTTATCTTTTTTTTTGTGCTAGGACAGTGTGGACATTTTCTTCTTTTTTTTTTTTTAAAAAAGCACTGTATGTTGTAAGAATTGGAAAGAACTAGTAGTAGAAGCCACCCTGTACTTCCCAGAACAAATACAGCAGAGGNGACTAACTGTACATTGCAAAATCATTTAACTCTGCTCACTGTGAGCAAGCCAGTTTTGGGTGATGTTTTTGACCTTGCATTAAAGGCACAAGTGAATTATCACCATCTNGCTAGATTAAGGAAACTTTTACCTAGCACAGGAGCTACTCTTACTGAGCTTTAAAAATTAATTAAAAAATAGACTTTCTTTATCAACACAGCTTGCTTTGAAGGAAAAAAACCCACACATTTACATTCCCTTCAAACCATCCATTTATCTTTTATTATTATTACTATTTACCCATCAGGCACTTTTCAAATAACATAGCTGATACTGAGATCTGCAAGAGCAAAATGATTCAGTTCCACACAGAAGGTTGGGCTGTGGGTTTGGGTTTTTCTCCTGAACTTGGATCTTAACTGATGTCATCATTATTAAGCTGTGAAAATCTACTATCCTGGTAGCTTGGGATTCTCTTTCTTCAACCATTAGACTCACAGGCACTGCTGTAAGGACAGTAATCAGAGCTCACTGATACCTAAACCCAGCAAAATTTACAACAGCATTTTCTACACACAAAATAGCCCGGTGTGTGGGAGAATTTCCACACAGTTATTAGGAACTGGGCTGAGGGGCTGCATTTTTTTCTGCAACTATGGCTCCACATCTCAGTAGAATGAACCTGACCCAACCTTTACCTGGTATTCTTCTTCTACAAGGTCACTGCACTTGAGACAATGCTGCATTTACTAATAAAGACTCTTGTTTCATCCCCAAACCCTATTTTCACACCTCCCACCTCAAAACAACATTCTTACATTGTAATTCACTTAAAAAGGGTTTGAGGTAATACTACAAAAATTAGACATGACATTCACAATTAAATCAACAAAAGACTAATGGATAATATTCTGTTATCTTTAATGTATGATAAAATTAATCATCTGTCTTTTCACATCTTCCAGTGTTATCAAGCATCCAGAACAACCAAGTAAAGACCCTGTTAGTTTTCTTATCACCACCCTCACCCTGAGCCTTTCTAATCTCTGCCCTGCTTCTAATGAAAAATTAAGTTTTATATTATTTCTATATCAGCTTCTCATTATCTTTCTTCCTCAAACATCAAAAGCACTTCTGCAGTAGTTTCCCAGAGTATATAATCACAGCCTTAAACACTTCAGCTGAAAGTCAACAGCTGATGGTGTTGCCAGTATCTTGAGATACTTTTTGCCTGATTTTAAAATCCAAGTTATTAAAAAAGAAATTGCCTTTAATTAAGAAAAAAAGATTCAGTTTTATTAAACATATTTGAATCAAGCTGGCAACTTTGGCTGGGAGAAAAGTGTTTGTATTAGAATGTGTATAGATGGCATATTATGTACTGTGACCTGAGGTGGCAGGCACCCTGTCGAAGAGATCATGAAGAAAGGTTGACAAAGCCAGAGCTGAGGGAGTCACATCCCTCATGAAAACACCACATGGGAGTTACTCTTAACTGGTCACATTTAGAGTGGTTAAATAAATATTGTAAGGGGTTATATTTGATACAAGAATTTAGCTATCCTGTTGGGTAGCAACTGCTGAAAGTCAAGCCTTAAAACTTTTGCCCTTACTGAAGTACAAAGCAGTTTAATTCACTGGTTAGGCTTAAATTAACCTTGATGTCTTGGTTTCAGCATGCATTCATTATTAAAAACTATCAAAAGTATTAACCAGACAGAGCCAAAGAAGCAGCTGGCACCACCACTATGCTGCAAGAATGTTTCCCAAAAGTTCAAGCATCTACATGGCTATCCATCAGGGTTTCCCTTTCTAATATTTCAAAGCCATAAAATACGTGCTAATTGCAGTCTTAAGAGAGGAAGAGGAAGTCATAGACCATTGGAATGAGAGAGGATATGGGGCTATCCAAATGCTTCCCGGACACCCCAATGTCACAGGTTTGCTAACACTTAACAGCTCCAGAGAGACAGAGAAGGGACCCAAAGGCTCACAGCTCTTTACAGGCTTTACTAGAACCTCCACATACAGAGCAAGCTTTTGGTCCTGTGGCTTCTGGAGACACAATTCCCTACTCTCAGCATTCCCAGGTGTTCTCCAGAATATGTGTTTGGATTTAAAAGCTCAGTACAAAAGCAGCAAACACAAAAGGAGACATTCCAATCTTTGGGTTTAGGCTTCTAGCTTCAGGTAAACAAGTAAGATGATTTACTTGAGGCAGGGATCAGTTGTTTCAGTTTCTCCCAATGACAGCTTTTTGCTTTCTCAACACATCCTTCCTTCTTACCCAGTCTACAATCACTCATTGAATTCTGCAGTAGTTACACGACAACTAACGACTCACGAGCAGCACCACCTCACAATACAGTGGTGGCACCAGGACACGGGCTGAGAGCCTGTACTGAAACAGGCTGGACTGACAGTAAAAGAAACCACAGCCAGCAGTAGCACAATCCTCCCAAGTTCCACAGAAAACACCTAGCATGGTTCCCCACTTTATTATTACTCCCAGCCAGCCAGGGTATTTCACCCGACTGCAATCGTTATTTCAAAGTTGATTACGTCCTTCAGAGTGACCCATCCTTCACTAGACCAGTGTGAGAGAGCAGGACTGAGCCTATGCACAACACAAGCACAAACTAAAGCACAGTGGGCTCATTCAGGAGATGTAAAATCAGGTACACAATATACACCAGAACCTAGATGATACCTAGCAGAACCTGCATTAGCCTTGTGTTGGTAAGAAAGCAAAGCGTGACCTGCTATGAAACCAAGCCAGGCTGCTGGATATTCTGTGAAACCACAATATTGCTCCACTCCTCCTTTCCATGCCTTTCCCAGCTTAGCCAAACACTGGGATTCTGTAAGAGGACCTCCCTCCAGATCCTGCTGCTGCAAAATGCTGTGTGTGTCTACGCAGAGCAAAAGCACACTACTCTGGAGAGCTGCAGTGCAGGCACCCAGCCCCAGCTTGGAAAAGGACTCAGAGCAGCAGTGGCTCCAAAGACAGATCCCACCTCTGGGACATCACTGTGTCTCTGGAGCTTCCTCTGTGCACTACTCCCTCAGCCCAGGCACGCAGTAAAAAGCAGATTCCAGCACAGAGCCAGAGTTCAAAGCCTAAATAAAAAGTCGAGGTACTCCATTTGACACGAGTTAGTAAAACTGCCAGCCTGGCATTTTTCAGTCATCTAAACACTATTCCTGTCCTCTCTCCATTTAAGTTCTTGCCCAGGTTACATTTCAGAAGAAAGGGTGGCACTGTGGAATAAAAGGTTCAACGTTGCTTGTAACAGCTTTGAGTGCACACTCAAAATGGGATTGGTCTTCTCAGAGAATCCTGACTTTTGGCATGGCATCCGCTTCCCATCTTGTCAGAGCACTGCTTGATGCCTATATATAATCAGCTACATTTATGGTTGTTGACAAAAAGCAGTTTAGTGCAATGCTTGACTAAATTCCATACGAGACATCTAAACCTCATTTTCTTTCAAAAAGAGATCTGTAGTCCCTTGACTGCCAAAAAAACTGAGGCTGGCAGGGCATTTCCAACTGAGATTTAGAGCTCCCAGTACAGCTGTAACTTCCCAGATGTTTTTAAAAGCTTCTGCCAACAGTCATCCCTGGCCACTGGACTTGTACATTTCACAAACTCAGAAAGTTAGAAGACACTAATGAGTTGTCCATGTCCTGTGAAGCTCTTCATCAAATGAAGAAGTTTACATCAAATCATGAATATGGAAAGCCTCCAGAGGTTGTTAGTCCTAAACTATCACAATTTCCTTGTCAACAGAAAGATTGTTCAGAGTAAGTTATTGCACATGAGAATTAGTGTATCGCCAAGGAACAATTCCCCTTGCTGCTATCTGCAAATCACAATTTATTATCAGGATGAGGAATTGGTGCCCTTATGCACAGCACTGAGGCGATGGAAACACATCCAGCAGGTGTAAATCAGCACTTCGACTTCAATGACATTACTCCAATTTGTGCTAAGTGATAAGCTGATTCACGACATTTAATATCCTTCCTGTTTAAGATCCTCAGCTCCAGGAAAGAATTAAAACCACTTAGTTTGTTTCTGTCATTCCAGTTCAGCTACCAGACAACAATGAAGTGACTGAACGCTAAGACCACTGCACGCTGTTAGGGTTATGCATTTTCCCTGGACAGAAAAGTAACTTGACATTGCTTTAGATCCTTGTAAATTGAGATCCAGATAAATAAAACTCTGAAGACTGGCACCGTATGACCTACCCCTGTCATTCTGGAAAACACACCTGCCTTCACTAACGTGGATCAGCATGATCCAAAGCAGTCGTGAAAAGAGAACAGCTCACATTGTGTTCTGTTTAACTTCCAGCTCTTCTCGTAGTCCTGGGAGGATGGTAACAATACCTCTGTTTCTTGAAATGGTAACCAGATAGTTGCACATAAAAGTACTTTAAATGTGATGTATATGTCCGAGTACGAGCCCTGATTTGCCGGAGGTGACTGCTCAGATAAACATCACTGCAACATCAGAACTGGAGGAACGTGGTGTCACCGGTCGTTGCTGAATTAAGGATGAACTCTAGATCAAATCACTTCTGACAGTACATTATGAAAACAAGCTGTTGAAAAGTGTTCTCAGGTTCTTGTTTTCAAGGTTTCGGGTAATCCCTTGATTATTATAGTCCATTAGAAAAGAAAATGCATCTTCTTAACAGTGTGACAGTGAAAAAACTAAAAATCTTTCTTTACATGAAAGAGCTAGGCTGTAGATTGAGATGCTGTGATTTCCTCAGACCTCACAAAGAGTTCCTCTGGGTGATTACTTCAGAGTATCCAGAGAGCTCCAAGTGCTAACCTGCTGACTCACAGTTCACACCAAAGCCACTCTGCAGCACGGCCTGCAGGCAAATTGTGCAGATCCTGAGGTTGCCATTTGTCAGGTAGGAAATTTAGATGCAATGTAAACTCTACACAGCTCTAGATTTGAAAACATGTTTTTTAAAGCTCCAAAGTTATATTCTGTCATCGTTTATTTGGTTGGTTTTGTTTTTTACTCCCCTCCAGCAAATATCAGAGCTGACTTAAAGGAACCAGCACAGCAAGACAACTGCCTGTGGGAACAGGCTGAAGAGGCAGCACTCTGCCTGCACTGGGGGAAGGAAGGTTGGCTGTCATGTTACCTACTGATGGACTACCAAGAAGAAGGCAATGAGCAAGGGGACAAGAACTGCTGCAGGCATAACTGTCACCTTTACCCTCATCCAAGCAACCCCAGGAACAGAAAAACCCTCTCTGACCATGGCACTTATTGGCTCCCCACCTCAGACCTCCCTTTCTACCTCCTGTTCATGAACACAGTATATGGCTTATTCATTTAAGTAAAGAAATACATTTCTATATTTATAAAGCATTCTGGAACATATCACAGAATGGTAGGGGTTGGAAGGGACCTTCAGAGACCATCAAGTCCAACCCCAGACTTGGGGGGTCCTGCCAGAGCAGGACAGACCTAGGGCAGATAACTCAGAAATGCATCCAGACAGGTCTTGAAAGACTAGAAAAACTGCAGTAACATTGTACTGCCCTATCAAATAGGACTGCAAAACAAAAGGACCTTTCAGCCATCATTCTCCATTCATGTTTCAGTTTCTATATTCCTTAGCTACAGTGGAGGAATTGATTTACTAAATTTAATCAGGCCACCTTCCGGAGCATGCATCATCCAAGCATTTGCAGGGCTAGGTCAAATGGAATTCACGACAACAAAATTTATTGCATGAGTGTTATACAGTCAAGGGAAATAAAGTAAAGGGGGGGTAAAGAAAAAAAAATTGCATCAAGTGGCAGACAAAAACCAAAACGTGACAATGAATTTCTAAATTATTTATGACAAAGAAGTAGTTTCTGCATCTTAACTCCCTCCCCTCGCCCATCACCTCTATTAGAGCAGTTCAGAAGAACTTTATTAAACTTGTCAGCATTGCATTCCTTTAGGTATGGATGGGCTGCTCCTGAAAAGGGTCAGAGTAGAAAGCACAAGCAGGCTTTCAGCATCACGAATGCACGCCTTCTCTTTTGATTCCTCCCCTGAAAAAGAACTTTCTGCAGAAAACGTGTCCCCACAAAGGATTACACTGCTGGTAAAAGAATCTGGAGCTTTATCTTTCCACACTCAACTGCTCTGCTGAGGCAGACTTCTGCCTTGCATCTGTTTAGGCTGGAAAGCAGGACCTTTGCTCCTACATATGTATAAGTATATAGATGTCAGCGACAATGGAGTTCTTAAAAAACCTTTGGATGCCAAACGTTAGGCACCTAAGCATACATCAAAAGACACATTTGCCCTTTGAAGTCAATGGGAATACTTTGAAATCAACTGCTTACGTCCGTGTCCCAGTACAGGGTGGCATGCCCCACGCTAGGCACTCAGGGTGAAAAGTTTATCTACATCCTTGCTGTTGTAACGGAGCCTGCACACACCACTCCCGGCAGAAGTGATCTGTGACAAGGTGTAAACAGAACAGAACTTTCTACCTAGAAATGTAGCCAGGCACTGACACAAGAGCAAAGCTATTCTGCTCCTACCGAGAGGGAGAGGGAATCCTGTCTTCTGTCTACGGACAGTTGTGGGGTTTCTCTAGTGCTTCACCTTTCTCTTCCTCTAGGATTCTCTCCAAAATTCCAAAAGCTGTACCTGCCCCCATTCTTACGGGAGGCCATGGTACACTGCAGGTAGAGGAAAACAGTTCAGGAAGGTTTGTCCTCTTCTCCTAGCTGTGCCACATGCTGCCATGGAGCTAGCCTGGCTTCTACACCTAGCAGGAGAAAACATGCCCTAGACTGCACTGTGCTTTGAAAGCCCATAAATTAATTTCAGATGAAGGGAGAAGAACAGAAATATGTACGATCTTCAGAGTGCTAGAAAGAACAAGGCATTACATCATGAATGTGTCTGGTTACATGATGTAATGAGGAGGTCAGCCTCTACCTTTCTTTTTCTTTTCCTATCCCAGAAAGGTTTGTATTTTCCATCTGTCTCCGGGGACACTCGGATACGTGCTCTACGCATTCATAAAACCCATACATCTGCTCATCAGTTCTTCTAACCTTGTCCTTACCCATCAACCTGATACATGCAAACATCCAGGTGCACTTGCAAATTTTGTAGCAGCATTAATCAAAAGATAACTTTAGACCCCATGAGTAAATAGCCAGGGATTCAAGAGGCCAAAGTTCAGCCGATTTCAATCGGTGTAGCACCATTAATGTTGGATGCATCACAATTTCCTCTTAGTTGGGAATTCGATCCTAGGGGAATAATCTCTTAAGTCACACATACGTGCACATGCACACGGACACAGCCCCATGGAATACAACTGCAAAGCTGGTGTGTTATTGGTGTTTACACAGATAAAATTCTCCTGTATACATTCTCCATTACTAAGCTAAGATGAAACAGAGCAATGCTATCATCCTTCACATCCACAGATTTAAAATACTTCCTTTTCTACTCAGCAAGGCTCAAGGTGCTGTGTGGAGTTATCAGCTTGAGCAGGATAAGCAAACTACTGAACCTAAATAAAGAAAATGAGCTCTCCACAGTACAGTGCTTTCAGCATTCGATACATTGCATGCAACTCTAGAGAATCTGCGTGAGAAACGGAGATAAGAGGCTGTTCAATTCCATTCCTCTTTCTAACAGGATGGCAGCAGTGTTTTGGACCCAATCTTAGGAAGCTGTGACAATGTCAGAGAGCTGTTCTCTATTCTTCTCCATTTGCAATCAAGACAAAGACATTTGGCCCAAGCAGGCTGACTTCTGTTCAGTGCACATGGAGTTTCAGCCAACTTGAAAGGTCGAATGAATCCAGGGCAAATTCACTGACTAATTTCATCTGGGGAAAAACAAACCAACGGCTAGTGTCAGAAAACCTCCCTCGGAGGCTGGAGCCATTCCCTCTATACCTGATAGCTCAGTCAGAGCACTGGATACAGGAGAAATCTGGGCTCCCCTGCCACATCCACAGCAGCTAACACAAAGCTCAAGCTATCAGATGAGATGCGTCCTCAGCAGTTTAAAACTCCAGTTTTATTCACTTGGTCACAGAGGGTCCAGAATAAAATGTTCTTCCTCTAGTCAGACAATCCCTTTCATGTCATCTTACCTTGCCATCTTATCATAGAATCACCTAGGTCGGAAAAGACCTTTAAGATCATCAAGTCCAACCATTAAAAACATCTTCAAAAACACAAAAATGAAACACTACCTTTGGTTCAATCCAAATCGACTTCACTTTGTAATTTTACACTTCTTCAAGCGGAGGATTTTGCACTACAGACTTTTGCCCTGAACTGAACACTTGAATTAGTACTGTTTAGAGTGAAATTAAATTTCAATTACCATCTAAAGGGAATCAGTATATATATGCAATACGCCCCAAGTACAGTCAAACTGATTTGCCTATCCACCTTTTCTAATACTATACAATGTAAAAAACCCACCAAAACAAAACACGCAGTGGATGAGAAATAACACTTAATGATTTCATTCCATTTGGCACGCTGTTTTGTAGAGAAAGGTTCTTTCCTTGGAAAGGAGCAGCTACAAATACTGCTTTGCACCTTCCTGTTTTCCCCAACCTCCAGTCCCCATTTGAGCTCCCAGATGGTCTCAATTAAAATAGAATGGTTTCTAATTTACAACCCAGGAGACATTTCAGAATGGTTGAAGTAGTGTTAGTGAAACCCCATAACCCAGATCTCACCCCTAGACAGGTACATCAATATCTTTAATTTATCTACTTAAGTTCCTGTTGTGCTCTTAAGTCATCTTCACCATAACAATTGTGCTGTGCTTCCACAGTACCCTAATCCCTCAAAAATAAGAACTCTCTCACAGAATAGGTGTCATCATGTGAAGACATATTTATTCCTTTCCATTCTTTCATCCCTCTCCTTTGAGATGCTTCAGCTCTGCAAATAGAGACTAACACATATAGACAGCAAATGCTCTGTCTGGAATCCTGCTTGCAGTCTTGCCTTTTCTCTCTCAAGCACGTCACATTTTGTCAAAGTGACATCACTGCACCAAAGCACCCGAGTGGGATACCACACATCTCTGCAACACACTTCTCACGCCTCCAATCAGCCAGCCAATAACCCCTCTAGCACTGAATGCAGGTCTCTTCACTCTCATTTCTAGCTAGGTTTTCACAAGGTCGTGCTTTACTTTTGCATAAACACAGGCACAAATGTATTAACATCTTACAACCAAAACTAAAAGCAACAGGGAATGTTTTGTATGATTATGCATGAATTAGAAACAGAGCATCATCCAGTCTCACTGGATGTCAGGTATGCCATGTGTGGTATTTCCCCCTTACACCAAGAAACAGGTAGAAAAACTGCTGACTCCTCTCCTTATTTCTCCGACAAAACCTCTACTATTTAACAATCATTAAGCCCAAAACGGCCTCCAACTGTTACAACTCCTACAAGTCCTTCTCTGTTAACAAGCAGCAGATCCAGGAAGGTACCTTCTCTCGTCAGCTCCTTNGCACCTTCCTGTTTTCCCCAACCTCCAGTCCCCATTTGAGCTCCCAGATGGTCTCAATTAAAATAGAATGGTTTCTAATTTACAACCCAGGAGACATTTCAGAATGGTTGAAGTAGTGTTAGTGAAACCCCATAACCCAGATCTCACCCCTAGACAGGTACATCAATATCTTTAATTTATCTACTTAAGTTCCTGTTGTGCTCTTAAGTCATCTTCACCATAACAATTGTGCTGTGCTTCCACAGTACCCTAATCCCTCAAAAATAAGAACTCTCTCACAGAATAGGTGTCATCATGTGAAGACATATTTATTCCTTTCCATTCTTTCATCCCTCTCCTTTGAGATGCTTCAGCTCTGCAAATAGAGACTAACACATATAGACAGCAAATGCTCTGTCTGGAATCCTGCTTGCAGTCTTGCCTTTTCTCTCTCAAGCACGTCACATTTTGTCAAAGTGACATCACTGCACCAAAGCACCCGAGTGGGATACCACACATCTCTGCAACACACTTCTCACGCCTCCAATCAGCCAGCCAATAACCCCTCTAGCACTGAATGCAGGTCTCTTCACTCTCATTTCTAGCTAGGTTTTCACAAGGTCGTGCTTTACTTTTGCATAAACACAGGCACAAATGTATTAACATCTTACAACCAAAACTAAAAGCAACAGGGAATGTTTTGTATGATTATGCATGAATTAGAAACAGAGCATCATCCAGTCTCACTGGATGTCAGGTATGCCATGTGTGGTATTTCCCCCTTACACCAAGAAACAGTTAGGTAGAAAAACCGCTGACTCCTCTCCTTACTTCTCCAACACAAACTCTACTATTTAATAATCATTAAGCCCAAAACGGCCTCCAACTGTTACAACTCCTACAAGTCCTTCTCTGTTAACAAGCAGCAGGTCCAGGAAGGTACCTTCTCTAGTCAGCTCCTTCACCAGCTGCATCAGAAAGTTCTCTTCCAACCCTCCAAGAACCTCCATCCCTGTTCTCTCTCTGCTGTATTCTATTCCCATCACAAGAACATCTTCCAACTGCTCTTCTATTCTATAGATTATTTCCTCAGTCTCGTCATCCTGACCAGGCAATCTGTAAAACTCCCACCATGACATCTGCCTTGTTGGCCTTCCCTTTAGCACCAGCATCTGAGCCAAGTGTTTATCAGATGCATTTTCCTGTTCCTGCCACTGAAGGGATTGAGGAAAACATGANNNGAGGAAGCCATGCCCTGAGCGCATCACCCCCCAACCAATTGCCCCAGTGCCCTGAAGTTCTGTTTAATCACTTTTGGACTTCTTGTCCACAGCCTCATCCCTGCCAACCTGCATATCCAGTAGTGGGTAACAACCGGCAGTGGGTAACAACCTGAGCAGGGAATTTCCTGGGATGCCTGGGATGTCCCAGCCCCAGGGAGCACTGCCCTGCAGGATGGATCCAGTTGGCACACGGAGCCTCTCTGGTCCCCCCAGAAGGGAATCCCCTACCACAGTGCCCCTCTCCTGTTTCTCCCCACCTCAGCAGCCCCAGTGTGTGGGGCTGGCCGACTCACCCCAGGCACC
>VWZY01005166.1:123768-149042 GCA_013399075.1 Chloroceryle aenea | reverse complement strand
CTCAAGCTGCAGGAGGGAGGGGTTGGACCAGGTGACCTTTAAATGTCCCTTCCAAACTATTCTACAATTCTATGTTTTCCCATAAACTTTTTTTTTTCCTTGAAGGATTGATTCTAAATCCTTAGCAACGAACACGCACTGCTCCTACTTGCTTTTTAAACTTTATGAAATTTCGTTTTCAAGCAAAACTGACGAGCACGAACAGTTCAGTCAGACCTCACCCCGAAGCTCAGCATTGCTCCCTACGAGCATCATTTTGAGCAAAAGCAGGTGGCAGAAGAGGAAATTCCCTCAGCTGTGCAGGGTTTCACTGATAAATCTGTAGCATGGGTTAATTTAAGCCAATATGGTTTAATCAGTGGTGCACATCCTCATTTCAGCACCTCGGGAAGGGGCCTCATCTGTCAAAACGAGTGACCACAAGCTGTTGCCAGTGGCTTCTCACAATTACAGATTACATATTGAAGCTTGTGTGCAAAGCTACCGTTAACATGGCTTTTTTGGGTACATTAATTCTCCCCACTTTGCCATTTATTATTTTTCTCCTCAGCCTATCTTTCCTAATTGTCACCCTCTTTGCCACTCTCCTCTCCCTCTTCCCGCATTTCTACTGCTAGACTTACTCCATTTTTCCATTCCCAGCTGCCAATCACGTTCTTTTACTGCATTTGCTCATTCCGTAGCAACTTTCCCTTCACACCTTTTTATCTGAGGTATTTTCATATGAGAGCAAGGCAACATGATGGCCCCCAGGGATCACTTCTTTTACATGTTTCAGTGGGTTTGTTTCCCACCCCATTTTCTGCTTACACCTTTTACTTGCAACATAATTCTTTAGAAAAAGGACTGGCTGCTTTGGGGTTTACAGAACATCTAATGCATTATGATTCAGGGCCTTTGAGTGATTTGGAATGCAAGGTCACGATGCTGAAGCTAGCCATGGAGGTTTCCCCAATGCCTGTAGACATAAAGGTGACATACACTAACATGAAGTACAGCCTTGCATAAATCCCCAGGGAAACCCTCACAGCCTTGCCAAAGGTGGCCACGGGCATGTTCATCACTGCCAGGAAGACTATTAAGTAGCTTCAAGAGGCAGAAGGATGCAGATCCCTTTTGAAAAGGTTTTCCGTAATATGCTCCTGAGGGAGAGCTGGCAGATGTCAGGAGATGTGTACCGAAAGGAATCAGTTGGACTAGTTTAATAAATACTCTAAATACCAACTGGAAAACAGCTGTTTTGCTTGGGTCCTTGAAAAGACAACAGACTATCAGAAAGGACCTGAATGGGAAATACCACGTTTACACACAAATCTGTATGCAACATGTTAGCATCACTAAAAAGTACATGAACTAACATCTCTGTAGCAATTGTTTCTACCACTCCCCTAAAGAACAATGGACAAGTGAGCAGATTAGAAAGCAAAAAGTGAAAGGTGAAAAGCTGAACTAAAAACAAGGTGAGAGACTTCTATAAGAACACATATATTTATAGGTCAAAAAAGGAATCTCAAATTCTTTCCTGCTATAGGAAAAGCCTACACAGAGCCACACGATGCATACGGTAGATTTATGGTACTTCTGGAGTATGGAAATAGACATACAACTTGTGAACATACCCAACACCCTGGGAGTCCTTCAGTCTCTATCCAACAACACTCTTGAAACACTCAGCAAACTGCTTCCCCTCATGCATTTGCATAGAAAACATTACTTAGTTTTCAGTCCATCTTTTCTTGTGTCAGCGTTCAAGCTTTTTCTCAAATTCTGGTAGGCAACTACACCCACTAAACATTTCCAAGCAAGCAATCAGGATGAACAGTTTCTCTTCATTGACCAAACACTTTGCCTGGTAATTCAGCGTTGTTTATCAGATGATAGCCTGGAGGGTGATTGTCCTGCTTAATTATTTTCTCCTCCATCCTCCTTCCCATAAACAAAATTACAGTTCAATGCTCTTAACTGATGTCAGTATAAATATGATTTAGCAGTGCCTAGATTTCTCCGATCACTGCACTTTTAGCTGCTATTAATATATTCACAATAAAAGATATTTGTTCTTCTGCAATCACCAAATATACACAATGTATATATTAGCCACTGATTTTCCATGGACACACAGCATCATGATCTTTCAGTAAAGGAATTCAGTGCAATTCTTGATGCCTAACTACAGCATAAACTTTAATATACACTTTTTTCCCCAATCTTTTTTCTTAAAAGCAGACAACTTCCTCACTTGAGACCCTGAACAGTGGCACCTGAAACTTGGACTCCCACAACCTCCAAGACCCAAAGAATGACTTTCTTTTGTTGGTGATTTAGAGACTGTTTTTAAGTACCCTTTGATGACTTGAACACTTTCATTCCTTCATGGTTCAGACTGCCCATTTCCTTTCAAGAGTTGAAGCCTCTGTTTTTCTCTGGCAGATTTTTCTGCCAGGACAAGGAACTTGCTGGGAAAATTCTTTTTTATGGAAAGGTTATGCAACAAGCGACAGAAGTAACCCTTCTTTCCAAACTCCCACAAAAAATATAGAAAGAAAACAAGGGACTGTTAAGAAAGTGGACTAAAAACGTTAAAAACTACGTACATCCTTGTTAATTATTGCATTAGCTGTCTGGTTATTTTGTAGATGGATATTCTTTCATTATCAGGGTTGAAATTTCACATTTACAAAGTCACAGTGAAGGACCTGACTATACCAATATAACTCAATATCCTTTAACTGCATCCCTAAAGCTATTTCCTCCAAAACCTCACACAGCAGACCTCCAGTGGTTTCATAAGAGCATTCTCCCTGGCCTTTGGTAGGTCACAAACTGCTTGCAGCTTTGCCCAAGCTCCCACTTGGGCCAAACAGGGGAACACCAATTTGTCAGGGCCAGTTCAGCACCGCAGCAGTGGAACAAAGGTCCTGCCCACTCTGCTGATTCCTTTGCAAACTCAAGTGTCAGCCACAGCCTCCTCCCAAATCATAAGCACTGCATTTCATGTGCCCTCTACTCAGACACCAGATATTTTTGCACAGACTTTTGAGAGAAAAGTCAGACATAGGAAAATTTATTATAATGCATTTTACTATTAAAAAAAAATAATGTTTTGAAGTGTCTGCTTGGCAGTACCCAAAGCTGTCAAATGTAACATCCAACCCATGATATTAAAGGATTTGTTTGGTTTCTTTCAGTGGTTTTTATTTTTAGTCTTCTGTATCTTCTGCACCCCCACACCACCTCCTGCAACAAAGAGCTCCATCCCTCCTCTCCAGGGAGAATGCTGACAATCAGTTTGCTTTCTGAAATAGTTCTGGGACTCCAATCACTTTTGAAGTGTAAAACCAACAAGTATAAAGGAAATTCCCTAGAGTCACGTTAGTCAATACGGTGAAATTCATGCTTAACACACAGAATGCTAATGAAGACAAAGTATGGTTATTTTCCTGTGTGCTACATCATTAAAAAGTATTAAAACTATATATTATTTCTGAAGATTCAGTTTTCAGAGGAGACAGACCACCTGAGATGCTTAGAATAATAATCCGTGTTTGAAGTGATGAAAGCATTACCTCCTACAACCCCCTCTTTTTGCCAGAGTGAAAGTAGAAAACATCTCACACAAACTCATCTGAGAGGCTCCCTATATCCAGCTCCCTCATTTGCTAGGATAAAATATTTTGAAAGTCTGCTTGATCATCGAAATATCTCAGGACAGATATTTCAAGGAGGGAAAAACAACATTCCATACGGGCAAATCATTTTCTAAGCAAGCAACTTTTGCAGATTTATACCTTTTACTGTCATTTTTTTTCCATAACATAACTGGGGGTTATTTGCACTATCTCCCTTAAATCCAATATAAAGAGCTGTATATTCCAAGTCAGCCTCATTTGCCTAAACAGAGTCCTGTCATTGCAAAAATGACCCCTTTTTTTTTAAGCTTGACTTGAAAGCTGCCTCACAGTTGAATTCAAAGACAAATTTTTGCCCTCTGTCTGAAATGCAATTAAAAAGAAAATGAGCTAACCATTAAGAACACTTTCAAGTTCTACTTTAGCATTTTAAAGCTATTAGCGTGCACTGCATGTTACACAAAGCAAAAAGACACTTTCCCCCCTCCCCCAATTAATAATATGTTAATCCACAATATAATACACATTCAGTAGCTGATCAATTACACAATTATGGGTTTAGGGGAATAAACAAGCAGAGGAGCTCATATCAGATACTTCGTGTATCCATACCTGTTACTAAAAACACAGACCCAAAGTGGCTCTGTCTTCAAAGACTATGGAAAGTACCCAGCTCTCAGGGATCAGAAGATTCCCCCACCTCCAGCTCTCCACATGTGCCAAGATGCTGTAGGTGCTTCCACAACTCAGTTTAGCTCTTTTTTAGTGAAATCTACATCTGAATTTGCTTAACGCCGAGCCTGAGTGGTGTGAAAACAGATGGGTTTGTCTTGTTTTACAAGCAAGCAAAAGTTCATCTAAACATTTGAACTACTGATCAGCAGTGTTCCCCAAGCGTGCATGTTTGGCTCAGTTCTAGTCCCTGGTAAATTAGCAGGCTAATGCTGCCAACATACACGGCAGCATCACAAACCTACAGACGTCGTAAAGAGAGTGGAAATGCTTACACCCTTCTGTGCATCAGTTACCTGCAGTCAGGTAAGAATTAAACTACTCATCCCTGTAGGAAAGAGAAATCTGACCTCAGGCAGTTACTCTGAATTTACTTCAGTATAAAGCAACAATACCTGTCCTTCAAAACTAAGTAGAAAAAGCAAGAAGATAAATTATTTACCAAGCACAGGCGCAGTACCGTAGCCTCAGCAGTTTGCTCAGCAGTGTGCTGCTCTGAAGATAACCTCCATTTGGTAAGGACCCCTCTGGGTCAGAGGCTGCTTGGTTTCCTTGTTGGTGATTGACTGCTGAGTGTTGTAGAGTGCTTTTATTTGGGGAGGGGGGCCTTGCTTTGTTTTATGCTTAAGCTTTCACGGTCTCTGCACACAATACAATAAGCTTGAAACATCATGTTCTCAAAAAACAAGAATGCAGACATTTAAACAGGTTAGGTGGATACACTCAGCATCTGATACAAGGACATTAAGGCATCTTTCCAGCTTCTTGGAAGTTCAAATTTATTAATACCAGGCCAAAAGATTCCGCTGATTCTACCAAGATGTACTGAACTTAAAGATACCTCCAACAGCTCCCCAAGATCAAAGCCTTTGGATGGAAACGGCACATTCAGGGAACTCCAGTTTCACAAAGAGAACTGGGGGTGGAGAGAAGGATAATGACTGTCATCAGTTTTCTCCATGGTTTCATAGTTCAGGAATCCTTTCAGGTGTATTTCCAGCTACGATACAATCACTTCTGACCTACAGTCTATCTATTCCACCTAAGAGATGAAGTTGCTTTTAACAGCAAACTCTCTAGCGGTGCACATATGGTCCATATGGAGGGTCCAGAATTAGCTGCTTTTACTCTATATTCCTTGAAGGGATCTAATCAAATAACTGCATTTCCATTAAATATCATATGCACTTCCGGAAACTTTCTTTGCAAAATTACAGCAATTGTCTACGATATGGATAGCCAGAAGTTTTTCATTATACTTTTCCCTGCTTCCACCCATATTGTATTTTAGACATCTGGAACCAGTAGAAAAGCTATAGTATTAGTATGGGCAATAAGAATCACAGCAAATCCATTTACAGGACAGACATGCTGTTCCAAAAAAATATTGCCAGTAATGGACTTCCCCCTCCACCCCCCCCAGCCAATTCACATAACTTCAGGGGAACAACAGAACTATTCTTCACGTAGAGGCAACGCAGAAACATACATATACACACAGAAAGGTTTAACAGCTCTGGGTTATTGGCCATTTCTGAAAAATTAGATCCTTTAATGACCTTCTACAATCCCATCAGGCAGCAGCAGCACTGTGGCCAGTGCCCAGCAGCAGTTATGCAGACAAACTGATGAGCATCTTCACAGAAGTCTTATGGCAACTGCATCTTCCTACTAAAGTGCTCTTCAGAGGCTTTTAATACTGCGTGCAACAAATGCAGGATCTGAGGTCTGCAGGGGGTGGATAACTCTTTATAGTCCTCTCAAATCCTTATTTCACCCACTCGGAGAACTTCACAGCCCAAGGTTAATGAGTAAGTTCACTGCAGCTCCATTGCAGAGCTCAGGCACTTTTGCAAACACACTCCACGAAAACCACCAACAAAACAAGAACAAACCAACCAACCAATCCACCCCCTACACCTAAATCTTTCTTCTTCTGCAACTTCTCTACAGAATCAGACTTTGAAATACTAGTTTATGCATCACTGTGTCTCAGCCTCTGAAGTGCACTCTATCTTCAAATGTTAAATGTCTCTCATTGTTTCAGGACAAATCATGCTGTCTGTGTTGCATGAAGGATGTGTGAATACTCAGCAAACAAACTGATGATTCCTTATGGTCTGGAACAGCCATAGGACTTCATCATAATTCCAGGCAAGTCTGATCATTTGCAAAATCATTTTTTAAGAAATATAATTAAAGTTTCATGTTCATGCATCATGCTCAGATGGTGACATTTCTGACATTTTCAATTTGAGTAATGCCACTAAGATGGAGAGATCTGAGCCTTACTCATTTCAGCAAAGCCCTGTTACTTCCCAGTATGTAAATAACCAGAATTTCTAAGGCCTAACAATGCTGTATCTGTGCAGCTATTTTTGTTTGTCTTCACAGACCATTGACCAATGCTAATATTTTTGGAAGGAGACGAGTTCAAAGAGCTCAGAGTCTAGACTAAATGCTCTTGGCTCGATGCTTCCATCATTAAATCTTGTACAACAGGGCTGCACTGCAGACACAATATCATTGCCAGTGGAAGAGCAGTTTTCAATCCTGCCTGAGACTGCTGAGAGTAACCACAAGTGTATTCTTTGTGGAACTGATGAAAAAATAGGTACTTGGCTATTACTGTGCTACATCTTGGCTCTAGTTTAAGAAAGCATTTAAGTGGGGGTTTGTATGCATTCGAAAGACAAAATGTATGATGCATATCATCATGGTCAGGAGTTGCACTTTGATTGATTGCAGCACCTACTGCCTTTTTCAATTACATCAGTGAGAAGCAGGTTCCAGAACAGCTTCAGAAATCCAACTCTCTCTTACGATTTTCCATGGACGGTCTTCCAAATTCCAGGTCTTCCACTTGCATTAAAATTATTTGCTGCATAGCACTTCAGAAGCATTAAGAGCTATATAGAAAGTAGTAACTGTATCGTATCGAGTTAAAATGTGTGAGTATTATGAAAACACTAAACTTGTACAAATGAAGGCCATGAAATTGGATGAAGGACCCACCTGTTATGGGCTCACAAGGCTAAAGAACGAGGTTCCATTAAAAAATGCTGAAATATTTGTATCCCCTTCAGCCAGGCTGGCTGAGGGAGCCACTGTTTTCTTTCTTTGGTCCTCATTATTTCTACCTCCACCCATTTTCTCCAGGTAATCTCCAACTTTTCCAGTTCAATAGTATGACCAAGATGGGGAAGTCCATCTTGAAGTCATTTCAGGGTCCATTGCTAACATCTAGCATCTGCAGAGCTCTCCTATTGCTCAACTGAACTCTGAGTTACTCCACTAGGACATAAGAAACAAACATCCTGATCCTTCCATCACAAGACTTCTCTCCCTGTCTCCCAACTCAAAAGCAAGGAACAGATTTCTGGTCACTCAGGAACACAGTCTGAACATCACCTTGGATTCACACCATGTGTGAGGACCTGTATGGAATCCTCTGCCTAAACCTCTTCTCTCTCAACCCTCTTCTCTCTAATGCTTACCTTCAAGTTCTTTCACCTTCCCAATAACTTCATCTCCAAAACATCAGTCTCAGTGGGTAAACAGCAAGTAGCAGTGTCTGCCCACCTATCATTTTTCTAGCTTTCAGAGGAGTACCTTTCAAAACAACTTTCCCCATCCCACCTTTCACATCTTCTAGCACAATTTCAAAGATCTGCAAAGCTTCCTTAATACCTTTCTTAAAGTCTCACTTAAAAAGACAAACCCTCTACCTTCCTGCTGGAAGATAAGGTCATCAAATAAAACAAGGTAATCAAATAAACCAACTTCATCAAGGAGCTGCTGCATTCCTTAAGATTCACTATATATCATCAACCTTCTGCTCCATATAAAAATAAAATAAAAAAACCCCACAAAACCAACACCACACCAAAAGCACTGACAGTTACAAAAGCCTCTCAAAGCAATTTAATGCAAACAATTATTATTTTGATACTGTTGCAACATAATTAAGACAACATAATTAAGACATTTGTTATTTTAGACTCACATTTCCAAGTCCATATAAAATAGCAAGGCTGTTCTAAGATAGGCCTTTATAGCACTCCTTTAAGAAGTGAAATGGCTTCAGTTTTAAGGACAGACTATAATCCACTGCTTCTGAGAAACAACCCCCTAACTGACACATTCACACGATTTTTATGCACCTTTGCACTTGCATAAGAGAAGCAGCCACCCCCCCATTTGAATGAATCCAGATCACAAAGACTTCTCCTCTTTTTCCCTCTTTGCACTAACAAATCCCTCCAAGTCTACAGACAAGTTTCCCATCACCACAGGGGTGCAAAGGCCAAAAAGCAAACTTAATGAGGCCAAATAGAGGCCTTCTCTTGAAGGGATGTCAATCTTACTCTTCTGAGAAAAAGAGAGGTGAAGGAAACCCCATAAAATCTATCGTGTGCAAAATCACTTGCAATAAAAACGTTCACAGCATTTCTTCTGCCCAAAGTTAGCACGAAGGGCTTTAATTCAGAGGAACTAGTGGGAATACAGTTCCCTTTATAAAAATATATTAATTAGTGTAATATATACAGTTGTCTCCTTTGAAAAGCAAACCAAACCCATGAGAGGAACAGCAGGGTCCTGCAAGGACCCGCCTACCATCTTGGATTTACTCCTCTGAGGATGGAGTCCCAGAAGCTGCCTCTGAAGCTTCATTTCTTTTCATGTTTAAACCCTTCATTTACAGGCATAAATAACAATGGCATCATCATTAGCAGCAACAAAGCTCACACTTCCTCAAGAACTTGCTGTGGTTCCAATAACGACTCTCAAAATAGAAAGGCTAATCTACAAATTGGCATCTAGCTTTCAAATTGCAGATTGTCAGTGAAACCCCTAAACAGATTTCCCAGGTCTGAAAAGCTACTGTCAGTAAGACACCGGCCTCAGGGCTTTATTTTAGATGTGCACATAACAGTGCTTATTTGGTTTATAGGCATATCCCGATCCCTGGGCTTTGCAGGAGTGATGCAAGTCCAATTTCTCAAAAGTATTACCCCATCTGATGGGTGACTGACAAATAACCACTGTTCACAGTCAGCAACTGCCTCTGAACGGCTTATTTCAGGTTAAAGTAATTTTAAAGCGTAATTTTGGATCCCAGTTTAGATGATAAGCTCTAAGTGCCCACCACACAAGGCATCATCTTGAACACCATTCCAAGAAGCCAATTACTAGAGGTGACAACGTGTTCTAGGGAGAAATTACTGTGTGTTCACAGCTCAGGGATATTTTCTCGTTTATGTTGCTGATTTACACAAATATATTTGTACCCAGTCTAGGTTTTTTCTGCAGATCTGCTACTGGCCAAAAGTATGGCAGGAAATGTACAGATGTTCCTAAGAAAGGGGGGGGGGGGAGGAAAAAAAAGGGGAAAAAAAAAAGGAAAGAACAAAACCAAAATCAGTCTATAACCTATTAAAAAACCCCAAAAAACGAACACACAAAAAAAACCCCACACCACAATAATAAAACCCACACCACCAAATGAAATCATCCTTATTTTCAGGCACACTATTGCCATGAAGCTTGTGTAAATCAAAACATATCAGTCATTTCCCTGGCAAAGAGCTCTGCAAGACGAGCTGACGAGGGTTGAGAACAAACAGCCTTGCAAACCACGCAACAATTCTGAGGATGCCTAAGGAGGAAGAGTAGCCAGATAACTCTGCTCTTGACAGGACTGGGAATAACCATGTTTTTGCCATGTGAGTCAATTATACTTGATGTCTTCAGACACACGTGGAGCAGACAGTCAGTGAAGGTGTTAATTTTACAAGGCAGTTTTTAGAATCCTGCTATGCGTTGAAGTCTGGTTTGTTCAACAATGGCTGCCACTTCATCTACATGGAAACGATGCCAGCAGTACTATGGGTTTGATTGTAACTTTTCCCCCCCTCTTTTTTTTATTCCTTTTCATAAAAAGCACAGAAAGCACCAAGCTTGATCAAACTGTGACTCAAGACAAATAGAGGCTCCCCTTACTTTGAGGCCTCTGGTTTTTCTGAGCCTAAGGAGCATTCATCCTCCTTTCTGGCATTTCTAGCCTTGCCAACTTCTTAAAGGTTTAAAGACAACCTGAGAAGAAATGAGGTAAACCACATCAGATTCTGTTCAGTTTTGCAGGAGATTTCCCACTGATGTACATTAATTTGTAAAGAACAAGAAAGGTAAAGAAGTTTTGTGGGGACAGAGGAATAAAGAAATGCAGCAGACCCTTCCACATTCTATGCATAAAAACCCCCAGATTTTCCAAGTGTCCCCCAACATATTTCCTAATAATTTCAGAAGTACTGAGGGTTTAGAAAAGTGTATTCTATCCTAACCCTTATAAATATGTTTTACTGCTTATTTTAGCAACAGAAGTGCATCTACTTTAGCAGTGATCACAATTTCAGTATCAGGAGCAGGGGAATAAATAAATAAACCAAACCAAACCAAACCAGATAACACTTCACACAGTTTCTCCAAACACTACTGTAACATTTTGGGTCAGCAATAGCACCCAAGAAAAAAAAAAGCATTATGAAGATTCACTCACTCTCCTATCTCCCACGGCATGGTTGCTTTGTCCACTTTACAGTCTCCTAATTAAGTACTTCCTGCAGCCATGCTTGCTTGACTCCCACGTCAAAGTCTCACCCAAGAAACACGCAGCCTCACTGACATCAGGCTAAATTCTCACCAAAGAAACCCCATGCACGTGACAAAGAGAAAGAAACCAAACACTGGTGAGCAGGTCTACAAAAATCTAGTGACTGCTACTCAAATTTACATCCAGAAAGCACTCCACTCTCCCCAGAAATCACATCAGCAGCAGAGTTTATTTTTTAATCTTGGTAGAAAATTACCCCTCAGCCCTGAAAGCGATAGAATTCTTGAAATAAACTCACCTGCCTGCAGTATTTCAGCACTATCATTCTATGCAACTCTAGGAAACTGGAAAAGAGAGCACTGCCAGTCTCTTACCTCCTTGGGACCTTGCTCTCATACACAAGCATTGCTTCTTAGCCACAGCTTTTGAGCCATGCTTCCCCTTTCTGACCTCTGGAGACAGAAGTGTGCATTTCTGGTAGTGGTGTTACAGCTGGACCTACAGGCATTTCATCTTTTAAATTGAATTCAAGTGTACAAGTGACAGTGAACAAATCCTGGCTTATAAGGAGTAATATCTACGAAAGGAATTGATGAAGCAACAACATCTGCCATACACAAAGAATCAATAGTTGATTTTCAGGGCATTTAACATTTGAACAACTGAGGAGGAGCACTGGAAATCATTTCCAAAGATCATCTAGACTACTTCCATGAAGTAAGGGCAAAAGCTACTGGTATCACTCCTGACAGGTATTTACAAGTCTGTTCTTAAAAACACCTTGTGGTGGAGATGCTATCACCATCAAATAGAATCAGTTCCACTGCTAACATGTCTCCTGCAGAGAGGACAAAAAACAAACACAAAGCTTGCTTTTCCTTTTTTTCTCAGTTGACTTTTAGGTCTTCAAAATCTTAATTGTATTTGTTCTAATCTAAACCACTCCAGTTGCCAAACTCTCACGTATCTACAGACCTTCTTCTGTTGGTTGCAGCCAGGCTCTGGATCCTCCTCATTCAAGCCCTGCGTGTATTTAAACACTTCCCAGAACTGGACAAGTTCTGCAGATGATACCTTAGCAATGCAGAGCAGAGGGGCTGTTTCACACAGAGTCTGTTCTGATGTACCCTGAACGCTGTTCCTCATTTCTCCTAAGAGCATAACACTTCACACACAGCCTGGGATTGCCTATAAACCCCAGAAGCTTCTTCAGAATAGCTACTTTATCACTGTCTGTATAGAAACCTTATTTACATCCAAAGTATTTTGTATTCAGCCTTACTCGACTGTACCTTATTTTTTTCCAGATCATTTCTCCATTTCAGGATTCTTGTAAACCTTTCAACTGTGAGACATCTGAATTTTCGTTCTGTCCTCAAAGATACTTGAAGATCCTTCCCAGATGTTCCAGAAACTAGGACTCACAAAAAGAAATAGTGGAGGGAAGATTGAAAACCAAAATGCCTTTCAGTTTCAGTACTTAAGTGTGTAATGACAACACTTCTCCCTAGCTCAATGCTAAAGCAACATCTCCCTTATGAAGAGGAAAGTCTGAGAGCCCTGGGGCTGTTCAGCCTGGAGAGGAGAAGCCTGAGAGGGAAGCTGATGAATGTTCCCAAATCTCTGCAGGGTGGGGGTCAAGGAGAAGGGGCCAGGCTCTTGTCAGTGGTGCCCAGGGATAGCCTGGGAAAGCCTTTTGAAAAGTTCCATTTAAGAAGAAGTGATTCATTTATCATTTGTGTAGAAGAACCCATCAGACCTCCAGAAAAAGTACATTAGAAATTTTAATACAATATAAAGTTACAAGCCTAAGTATTAGGAAAGATGATAAGAAATCCAGTGGGACAGTAAAGAATCATGCAAACCCAACCTGCTTAAGTCTTATTTACTTAAGCAGAAAAAGGAAAAGCCAACTTTGATGGACATTGGCAATAAAAGAGTTATGATCCAGGCTACATTTGTTACATAGATTTTGGGTTTTTTTCTAATGCTTCAAGGCTAATGGAAGGCAGGGGAAATCTGCATATTTGGATGTAACAACTGGAGATTTAAGTGCTAATCTAAATTCTTAAAGCCAAAAATCAGAAGAAATAGGAGCTATAAACATATATGCGTGGGCAGGAGTGCACCAATATATCTGAATAACTGCACATGCAAATAAAGCAGCTAAGGACCTAACACCTCATATATATGTAATACCTACCCTATTAACACATCCAGCCAAGAGCAATATACAGCTGTTTGGGAAACTTGCACCTCCTTTCTAAAAAATGCACTCAAATTGTTATTTTTATGGGCAAGAAGAAAGTAACTTAGAAATGTCTCACTTTATTAACCAAGGTTTTCTTTCTAGCTTATATATCCTGATGCCTCAACAGCCATCTTCGTGTGGAAAGAAGAATCTCCCTAGAAACCAAAGTCCTAGCTCAGATTCCAAGTTTTTGAACAGTAATCAATGAAAAATACACAAAAGTGAGAAGAGGTTAGAAAAAGAACTTACTGCTAACAAAGCTACCAGCAACACTTTGACCCTACTGTTCTTCTGAGGCAAACAAACAGAATGGTAAATAAAGAAAAAATGGGATTTGTCTGATGGAAGAGCACTAGATATCAAGGCTAAAGTAGATGGCAGTGGCTGAAGATACACAGAGGTATGCACAAGGAGCCAAGGGGAGAAGAGAGAAATAAATAACCTTGAGAAACTGAGGCCACACTCAGCTCTCAGATTGCAGAACACCTACTGATTTTGGTTAAAATCTTTGGGACTATCACTGTGCCAGAAGTAATGTATGTGCACCTAGGAAGTCTGATGATTGTCAGTCAGAATTCCAGTTAAAGGCAACTTTTGTCAACCTTCAGTTAAAAATAAAACAATGGGTATCAGAAACTGGGTTTGCTTAAGTGATCTGAGCTGGCATTGCCCACATGCTCAGTTAAGATGATCCTTCGGGGTTGGGTTGTTCTTAAAACAAAAATAGCCCTCAAAACAGTTCCCTGAAGGTTACTTCAGTTGCAAATTGATGGTTTTGCAACTACTTCCACACATGATGATTGACCAACCTAAGGAAAGAAGAAAGAGCACTAAACAAGATCCCATTTCAGAAGATGGACAAGCAACTGCCAGCAAGAGATTCCATCCCATGCTACTGATCAAAATGAAGCAGGGAGAGGTCAATTACCAAAACTAGAAAGGAGAGAGGAATACATCAGAGAGAGAGGAAGTTTTGCTCCTCAAGACAAGAAGTTTATTCAAAATTATTAGTACTTTATACCTCCAAAGTCTTTAGCACGCCTTGGTTCCCATATTTACATCAGATCTATTTTACAGATGGAAGGACTCAAATATGGAGATGTTTCACCCCTCCCGTGCAGTCCTGTAAGAGAGCACAGTCCCAGCACAGACCTGTCACTTCGTTATCCCTGCTGCAATTCATTAAGCACAGTATTTCCTCTAAGGTGCATTTCTTTAAACTTGCTAGGAGAGATCTTTTTCCAGGGTCCTCCCCAAGTGTTCCAGTTGTTGTAACACACATTGAACATAGATTAAGGTCTCCTTATTATCAAAAAAATCCACTCCATTTTAGGACAGATCAGAGACAACCTTGTGGCAACAAATCAATTTTGAGAGAGAAAAAAGTGAGGATTTCAGCCTTTCTGCATTTCTTCCTCATTGCTGGTGGTTCACTTTTTAAGGCTCATGCTTCTTTTTAACCGGCCACTTTAAGGGCTTATGTAGTGTTATTAGGGCTTTATTTTATTTATTATAGATTTTTTTTTTATATAATGTATTTATTTTATTGGGGCTTTTTATTATGTATTACTATAAGGGCTTATGTGTGGTTATGTTAATAGAATGTGCTAAAAGAACATCCTCCTACCACCCATTAGGAAGCATCTCAGCCTGGAATTCAAACAGGAATTATGCAAAGCTATCCTAAAGTGAACCCCACAAACTGTGACACTTAAATACCAATCTCTGTTCCCCAAGATTAGTCTCCTCATACTAAAGAAATACACCACACCAACCTGCTTGCTGCTTTGGAAAAACACTTGATCTTCACACAGACACATTTCCAGCCTTCTACAAACACAACCATAACCATCACAACACCAACACTAAGTAAGTATTGACAGGAGTTGTCCAAGCTCCAGTTCTTTTTAAACCGATGCTCTGGACGATGTCTTTCAGCCTCTCTGGCTCATCAGTATCTGTCTGCCTGCTCCCACTTGGCAAACAATGCAAGATGATCCTTGGTGAACTGCGACTTCTTCCCAAAGACGTAGAGCTGGCTACAGCCAATACCATGATGCAGTTCTGTGATATCCCTGCATTTGTAGGGGCCAGCTACAGCCATTCCCCACCGGCGTATTATCAACTGGCAAACACCTATCAAGCATCCAGCAGGGTACAGAACAAAGAAAAGCAGAGTTCAAGCTCAGCACTGCCGTAAGGACCACCTTAGAATCGCCCCACTTTGGTCTACGCTTCAGTGTATCTGCACTGAGCAAATCCTCTGGTACAAGGACCAAATTGTGAGTTGGGAAGTATTTTACCAAAGCTCAAGACAGTTATCCTGTCTCGGGTGTGAAATCAATAGTGTATTGATCACCTCTGCATCAAGCTGAAGTGATAGCTCTCAACATCTGTCATCCTTCGACTGGCAGTAACCAGTAGTACAGCAGTGGAGGTGGGAACATTAAAGGAATGTTTGACAAAAAGCAGCAGAATAGTTGACAGTACAGAGACTCTCCAGCCAACACTTCACAGTGTTTTTCATCCTGATGCCCTTGGGCATTATCCTGGTGTAAACTCTGACTGGAAAATATTAATACACAGACTATGGAGTTTATCCTTTTAATCCCCCGAAGCCTTTCCCCCATGCTCAGGTATCAAGGCTTTCCCGAGGAACATCAAGGGAATCAGAACAGGAACTTACTCAGAGGGTATGGGCACAGGGTGGGGAGGAAGAGGAGGCTGCCTTCAAGCAGCTGTTTCTCATGTTCTTAAGAGATGATTAGAGGTGCCAGCTAAAGGAAATACCTCCTCAGCTTAAGATGTATGCACTTTGACTTTCAGCAGTGCAGTCCTCCACGAAAACCCTACTACCTCCCGCTGAAACTCTGATATAGAGGAAACCTTACGTCACTTCCTAGCAACACAACCCTTTTCAGAGAGTTTATTTAGTGTCCTTCAGCTTACAGGGTGCTGTTCTCCTTTCAGATGTGCATACACAACTCTGTCACTGCAATGACACCCACGCCGCTGATAAAAGATTTTGGTCTCCACTTTTCAACACGTTTTCCTCGTTCAAAACTCCTTCTATGTTCCTCATCCACACCTCCCTTCCACCCAGTTTTAGAAGAGATCTTTTAAATCGCAGTTTTTCTGCATAAACTTAAGTGCAGGGTGCTAAGATTGAGTTTATACTTATGGAAGGAGCCTCATTCATCAACAAAACCTTTAACGTATACTTGTGGCATGATTGGCTCTAAATATAATAGCACAGGAAAAGGGACATTGAAAAGACTCAAGTGGAAGGCAAAATAGATGGATTTTTTTAACACAGCATAAACTGCAAATGACAGAACATCAGAGGCCTTTAAACTACTTTTCTACAGTCTTCCTCCTGTATTTACAGCTCTTACTCTACAGCCCCTTCCTCCTAAGAGTGCTAAAACTCTCCAAAAGGGTAGGAAGAGCCAAGTTCATGAACTGATTGATTCTGCCTCTTTTTAAACAAAGCAAAACAAAACAAAAAACCCCAAACTGCTTCCCTCCCACAAATTGCTGCTCAGAGGAAGCACCTCCCAGGTACCAACAAACTGAAGTAGTACCAAGAAATGGCACGAGCCACAGTGGGACAGCAGTGGATTGGCCACCAAGCTTTATGCAGGTTTTCCCTGCTATAGGGATGGATGGATGGATAGATTTTCTATATTCTACACTACATCCCCGTGCCTGGCAGGCAAGCAGCCTACTGTGCATCCAAGTCATGGCAGAGAGTGAAAGCTACCAAAAGCATCATACTGCTCTGCTACACAGTACAGGCTATTGCCCTGAAAAGAGATCATTTGATACCTTTCTCCTCAACACTTCTTCTGCTGATCTTGTAGAAGTTACTTAGAGGGACTCATGTCCATCATTCTCTGTACAGCTGCTGCTTCAACCACCACAGGAATCTGTGAATTTGTGACCCTCTCTCCATTGTGAGCCCAAACAACACATATTAGCAAAGGCCAACATCTACATATGTATAAATAGTCTACATATGTATAAATATTCTGTAAGACATATTCCTAAAAACCCCAATTTTAAATTCCTAAGCACCTAAAAAAGAAAACAAAACACAACTCAGTACAAAACCCCACTCTAATATAATTGCCCAACACAAAAGAACTGCAAGATGAGTTTCATGCACAACCAAAATGATGATTCTAATCCCTAAAATCAGTACTTTTAGTTTAGCCTGTGTTAACAGACATTTCCTCATGTAATTCATGCACACACATTCTAAAGGAAACTACTTTTTCTTTATGTTTCACAACTGCCTGTTCTGTTTTTAAGACAGAACAGGACAAACTATTGTTGCCTAAAGGCTATACTGGTTCTTGATTGAGTGTGTCTAAGCAGAAGTCTCTGAAATCACTGTATTCATTTTCTATTTTTTTTTATCCCTTCCATTACTACACTCCTTCATTCCATTTATTGTTTCTTTGCCTTACAATGGGCTGTCATTCTATCCTTGTTAATTATAACAATACATATTTCTAGTAAAAAGCTTTCCATGGGTGTATATTAACTTCATATTTCCTCAAAAAAAGCTCACCAGGCATCATCACCTGTTTCCAAGCTCTCTGAGCAGAAGCAGCAGTTCTCAAACACACATCTGCACATATAAAGGAGAATCAATTGTAATACAACACACACACAAAGAGGGAGGCAGAAGAGAAGGGGAGGAGCAGAAAGGATTCATTTTATAGCGTGCACCACAGAGAAGATTGTCTTCCAATATATTTAAGAAGCTGCTTTAAGGAGAGCACGAGGACTAGGGTTTCTTCATGACCACAAAGGGCAGGACAAATGGTTTCCCTCACAAATAAGGAAATTGTAGCTTGCCTGCTACAAACTAGGCAACCTATGGACATATTTAAATGGATTATTTTAGCTTAGGCACATCTACACGTTAGCAACTTCTCGCACTACACGTTCACCTATTACAGAGCAGCAGGTGTTCAGCTGAGGACACTATTTAGATGGGGCTGCTGCACCTCAACACAAACTTAAGGCAGATCCAACAACTTGTTGAGCCATGACTGACTAGATACTGCAGTTGTGAACCACGAGGAAGGAAATACCCGACAACAATGGCCCAGATACATTTGCTCCAGAGCCCAGAAGCATGAATAAGATGATCTCCTGGGATACCAACCTGACCTGTATTTCTGGAGTTGTTCAGGTCTACATGGAGAGGAAAAAAAAATAGGTGTATTTTCCTGAAGGGTGCATACAAATCTTGCACTTCCAAATTGGCCACTCAGTTCTGAAAACCTGTCCTGACATTTATTTTTAAATAAAACTAAATAAGCCCTCAGTGCTTCTGCTTATGAAAAGATGAGAGGAGATGAATTTAGGCAGGCATTGCTCTACCCTAAGTCTAACCAGTTAAAACACAACAGTCCACAAGCTTCCCAAAAATGAGCCTGCAGCATCACATTCTCTATTGTGTCATCACATCCTCTGTTGTGTCTCTCATCCAACTGCAAGCTGGAGCTTTAATTGTAGAGTGAAAAATGTTTCTTCCACCCTGTATTATTCTACGCCTTCTTAATAGTTCTCATCTTAATAGTTCTAAGGTTTCCTTTTTGTGGATAACTTAGGAAAGGAAACTATGAAGAGGAAAAGCACCCTGTGTAGAGAGCCTGCCTGAGAGGACTGCAGGCAGCAGCCTGACTCGAGTTGTGTATGAGTTAAAGATGGATGGTTTCACAAGGTTGTAACTTGAACATCCTCATTATGTGATTCTATCTGGTAACCTAAAAGGCAGCTTCTGTTGGTCATGCTGTTTCCAAAGCTAGCTGATTTTTCCTCTGCTAGGTACACCAAAAATAGACAGGTAAGCTGCAGCCAGTAAATGGAGAAGGGAGTGAGGAGGAGGAGGAGGAGGAGTGCTGTAATGCAGGTGCAGCAGCACTGTTCTTCTGGCAACACATTCCCAAAAGCCCACTAACCTTTAAGAAAAGGGGTGAGTATTCCTGAACAAAACTCTGTTACCCAAGCTTTAAAGATTCTTTAAGGAAATAGATGCATGTACTTAACCCATTACCAAAGAAAACAAAACCCAAAACCAAACCACTCACACTAAAAGCTTTGTTCCTGAAGTGGGCTTAATGGCCACTTCTTACCCTGCAAGACTCTGACACTTCAGCAGTTCAAGGACAGCTGCCACATGGAAGGAAATCTAAGAACATGTATGTTTAGAGGTGGCAGTGCTGAGTTAATGGTTGGACTTGATGCTCTTAAAGGTCTCTATTCGATGGTTACTGTTAACAGCAGAACACAGCAACTCATCTGTTAGAAGAACAGCTACAGCAGATAATCAACCGTGTTAATTATCAAGATAATCAAGCCTTGTTTGACAATATTGTGCAAGTTCAGTGAATTTTAATTCAAGTTATAGAAAACCCTTTTGTTAATAGAACATTTGTGGTCAAATCCACCTCTGCTACATCACCACTGACAACAATAATAATACAAAAGAGAGAAATCTGGTGCAGCCTGCTGTCAATCAGTTCTTCTTTGAGCCACATTATGTTTCATTCATCATGCTGCACACCCTACCTCCTTACCCAGAGGGAAGAGAATTAAAAGGTCACATCTTAGGCAATAAAATATATTTAGCTATTCCGTGGGGAGAAAACAGTATCTCTAATCAGTCATCCAAACAGCACAACAGACTACCCAGAGGTTGCATGCTGCTGCACATCAATAAACATCTTTATCTAGGAACTGAAATGAAAAATATCAAACCAGTGGAAGGTATGAAAGGGGAACTCAAAGCCCTGTCAGAAAAATTACAAAATTAGAGCTGAGTGCTGTATTCAGCAAACAGATGATACAGACAAGGCAGAAATAAGTAGTGCTGGGAGCTAGGTTCAGATAGCACGCTCTGGAATGTTGAAGTAACAGAATAAAATAATTTGGATACTTTCTATGTCTGTATTTTCTTTTTGGGCTCTCTACTGGTCCACATTTAAGTCAGCTCCTCTTTACCTCTTCAATCTTTACACGACTGCTTCACTGCAATCACAAATTCTTTTAAAGTCATACCTTGCTGATACCTATTTCAGAATTCTTTTAATCCCTAAAATTGTTTTCTCCTCCACTCCTCCAGCTTCACTAATCGAAATGCACCAGGAAACAGTCCTTATGGAACACATGGAAATAAGAAAGAGTCCCAAAACTGCACTTCCACTGCATGGCAAAAGAAACATTATGTGCTTAAAGAAGACAAAACCAGCAGTAGGATGCTAGGAAAATATATTTATTTTTGCTGTCCACGCTGCTACCAAAATACATAGAGGAGACTCATCATCTTCCTGCAGAACTGTAGCTATGGAACACTTTTGCCACTAGAATTATTGTAACCAGAATAAGACCAAGGGGTATTCTCCATCCCTGCAAAAAAAAGCCTTGGCTTATGGCATTTCATCTCCTGAAAGACCACACAGCCACACTGAAACAAGGTTTATAACCTGATAGCAGCAAACTGCATGGTGAAATAAGAGGTACTGCAAATGCCAAACCATAAAGCTCTTTGAGACTGGAAGAGAAAAATCAAGATGACGTGATTCCAAAACCAGCACAAAATAGCTGGCTAAGAAAGAATGATGACAGTGTCCATGCCTGGGAAGGGTTTGAAGCCACGAAAGAGGAGGAGAAATGCAGGTTTCTTGATGGGGAAAGTACAAGAGAAAGAACACAGGAAGAAACGTTGCCTGTGGCACAAAAGAAAAAACAACAAGTTTGGTCAACTTTGCCAGGCACCCATCAGGGAAGTTTAGCTGATGCTCTGGGGGAGAAAACAGCAGCACACAAAACCCAACCCAAACCCAACCCCAAAACTGCAACTCCCCTCGGTTTATGTGCAAGCTATCACACACATGCAGTGTGCTGTAGCAGTTAGAGATAAAAACCTATTTCTCACGTTATGCAATCAATCCTTTGTCAGCATGGAATTAAATGTATGGCATACAGGCATTCCTACTGATCAAATCCTTTTTGCTGGGGGGTTTAAAGGAATAAATTCATTATAAAGCTCCTCCTCAAAAGAGAAGGAGGGGAAATAATAGCTGCTTGCCAAAACTGGCCCAAAGGGACATGCAGAACCATAGACAACCACCTCTCAGCTTTCCCGTTGACCAACCTGGAACTTTCTGTACTAATTGACTTCATTCCTGCTCCTGCCCAACTTCATCTGGCTCCAGAAGCAGGTTCTGAAGACCTCTTACAGAATGAGGTATCATGGCACACAACCCCAGGTGTCAGAACCCAACTCTCCCAATATCCAAAGGATCAATTCACTAAAAGATGGAAGCACATGTTAATTTCTGTTGCTGCCTACAGATCCTAGGTATGCACGGGAATGCTTTCTGGAAGAGGAAAGTCTGAAAAAAACCAAACCAAAACAAACCAAAACTAAGAAAACCTACAAATTTCTTAAAACTCTATTGAATTGGGAGTATCCCTGTGCTTTCTGCACGTGTTACTCTTTCCACAACATTGTAATTCTTGGCACTTGGTTAGAAGTATCCAGCACTGTGCTTGACTGTTCCTCATAAAAGCTGATTATGCTCCCCCAGCCATTTAAAGATTCAAATGTATGCAAGAATTACCTATACACCTACGGGTTTTGTTCCTCTTTTAACAGTGGAGGAACATTAATTTCCAATAAATAATAAACCTGGTGAAGGAAAATTAATTTATTACACTGAAAATAATTTTAGCCACTCAGTTTGCCCCTCCCAGTCCTAACTGGCAGCAGTGACTGCAGCACCAGTTTCAAGCATGGGATTTAAGCTGGCACTCTTGTTAGGGCTGAGGTAATTTAAGAGGAATGTCAGCATGAATTTACTTTTCAAACTTTATTACTGTGCTTTTCGAGGAGAAAGAATGCCTGCTATTGTCATTTTTTAAATATTTACAGTATCTTTGGTATCTGGTTTTAGTCTTGCAGAACTGAAATCAAAACTCATATCTCTACACATTGTTTCTTTTAGAAGAAGATGGAAAATAATAACAAGAAAAAAAAAAATCATTTAGTGAAACCAGAGTTTTTCAAGAGAAATGTGACCACTCCACAGCAAAGTTTAACACTAGTGGTGAATTAAAAGGAGATACACGTGGCCAGCTCTGCAAGCTGTGAGCGGTTGTGAGTCTGGTTGCCTTGGGTATCCAAGCCATTCAATCCCAGCTTCCTCTGAACGTGCAAGTTCCTCCTGTGGAGAGTCACAAGAGGATGAACATCTCCAGCTAATGAGATCTACATCGGTTGCGTAACTTTAATCCTAACTCAGAGGCCACATTCTCACCCTGGTGTCTGCAGATTGAATTTCCCCCGGCTTCTTTTGGTGGAGAACAATGTAACTATTTTTAAATAATCTTTATTTCTCTTTAAAGAGCAGAATGTCGGAAGCTGCCTTGGTGGCCATCTGGCAGCAGCCTTTTCTCACAGCATAGGGAGGTTTCAAAATCACCTCTGTACCCTGAAGGCCTTCCAAAGTCATCTCGACCAGACATACATCCTATTATTACAGGAACCCAGGGAAGACATGTAGAAGATGTGCAGAATAAAGCAGCAAAAGGGAACCACACAGGGTAGTAAAGAGGCAGTTTACGCTTTGGCTTCCCAAATAGCAGGCAACAGAAAAGCCACAGAGCTTCCATGATACTTTTCCTATGAAGCCAAATGCCTTTCTGAAGACAGTAGTCCAAGTTTGTAATAGCAGCATTAAGGATGAAAGTTAAAGCCCATCCTATCCAGATGAAAAAGGAATTTTAGTAAACAAAGTGAAACAAATGGAGAAACAACTCGTTCACTCTATCCCCTCCTGCTCTCCTAATGCCCACTGTTAGGAAGGCACAGTACTGAGGTGACAGTGCCACTCTGCCCTTGTTCTTTCAGACAAGGCTCCCAAGACGATGCCATTTTGAGGTAGACACCTGTCCACTGGCAACAAGCATGAGAGCATCAGCTCATTTTAAGCTGTCCAAAATCAGGCTATCACATGGCAACATCTTTCAGCCACTACAAAACTTGCTTCCAAACTGAAATAGCTACCCAGAGGTGAAAAGCTCCAGATCACATTTCTAATCCCCCTACCAGCCAGTCCTCTCTTTATTTAATAACAATTCATATCTTTTTTTCCCAATCTTATGTATATTGCTCCCTTGAAAATGTTTCCCAGATCACATCATTCTGACTCTAATTGAGCAAGGAATTTTACAATGCATGCGAGGAGTAGAGGAGTATTCTGCTGCTCATTAGCTATTTCACAAAACATACTTCTTAAGAAAAAAAGGTCAGATTAAAAATTGGTAGAATGTGGAGCTCTAGTGGTAGTGGGGAAGTAAAGCAGCACGTAACACCCACTGAGAAAAAGTGGATGCTGACCTTCAGTCTGAAAGCAGTAAGCAAAAACATTGCAATAGATGAATTTAAACAAGGAGAAGAAAAAGGGAGAGATCTAGGCATCAAATTCAACAATGTTTCGGGCTCACAGAATCCCTCTTCACATCCAGCACCAGCTTGAGCAACCCTCATTTTTAGTGCACAAATGTGTAGCTTGTAATTTATTGCAGTTAAAGCCAGAGGAAAAAATAAGATCAACGCTGTATGCTCTGTTAGCCTTAAAGGAAAAAATTACATATAGTACTGCAGGAAACCAGCATTCCTTACCAAAACTAGCTGGGAGTTGAGGAATTCTAGACACTCTTAAAGCAGTCCTAGTCATACATGTTGCCCTTTTCGTGCTAGCCACCCTAACTCCTACAGCAGCCAGTAAATAACTCTGCTCTCTGTTGTATCATCAGCAAAATACCGTACCAGCCACTGCAGTCAGCTTGAACCCCGGGATTCAGTAGTCCTTCAGACTGATGAGTCTGGCAGGAATTAAAGCCTACACATGAGGAGCTCCTACCAGCTGAGATACCGAGCACTATCACACAGCTTACTGGAAAGCATCAGCAGCTTAAGTCTTGTTGACAGTTGATATTCCACCTGTAAAGGAGATGTTCTTTCACAGAGAGCGGCAGGATACGTAAAGCAGACGGGGCATCTTAGTGTGCTTCATCACCCAGGGGATGCTGGAATTCCTGCATCACCCTGGGAAACACTGGAGGGATTTTCCTAACTTCTAAGATGCCACTTCAACTTGGGTATTTATTAGCAGAAGTTTATAAAGCTAAAACAATATTGGCAGTCATCAGAAGCAGGAAGAAGACAGGAAACATTACAGTGTGTGCATCTTCTAACAATCAAATCCAGCATCGGGAGGCTGTGTTTCCAAAGTCAAGCAACGTGACCGGTTGCATAAACACACACGGTTTGGAACCCTCAGTATAAAACCTGTGACTCCTTCCTAGGCGAACTGCTTTCATCTGAGCCTACAGAAAAAAATGAAACTGAAAAGCTCTTGTATATATTACTGCTAACGTGCAACAGACTCTCCACCTATTTCAATCCATGTTATAAATCATGCAATATTTTTGCTAAGAACTTTTCTTCTACTACCCAAGCTGAGCACACAATGCTTTGATTCATTCCACTTAAAACAGAATATATTTATTCTTGCAAGGGTAGATAATTAACTTCTTCACAAGTGTTATTGTTAGGCATCACTCGGCTTAGCCGGGGTTTTTAACTAGCATTAATTCCAACTCAGTGCCGCAGTGGAAACAGATGATTCTGAGGCTTTACACCTTTTCCACCCAAGAAACAGCTGTGGATTGGAAGAGGCACCCCCTGGATCTGTCTTACGTGTGTCAAAACACGGGATACCAAAACCCCTCGAGTGACAAGCCTCGAGAGAGGACACTTCAAGCGGCGTTACCTGGTGGGCAGTTGCACTCTGGAGGCGCTTCTCTGGCTACTCGTATTTTTGCCAAGTGCTCGTAGGATTTCTGTGGGCGAAAGAAGCGATGTGAGGCCACTGGGCCAACTCAGCCCGCCCCGGGCAGCGCTCCCGGCCGGGCTCTGGAGTCACCGCTACGGCACCGGCTGCGCAACCAGCGCCGAGTCCTC
>VWZY01005166.1:82601-122702 GCA_013399075.1 Chloroceryle aenea | reverse complement strand
GGCTGTCGTGCCCACGGCGCGGGGATAAAACACGGGCAGCGCTCCGCCGGCCCCGTCTGTTTATCGGGGGATAAACGCGTCCAACTCAGCGGCCACGCAAGGCGAGGGCTCGCTCCCAGGGAGCTGCACGCACTACCTCCCCGTTACGTGGAGTCAGTTTCATTTTAGCCGATTTTCATCCCTTTTTTTTAGCTGGCCAAGTTGCTTCTTCGCTATTCCATGCGCACCGACCTGTTGTCATCGCTCCCGGTTTGTACGACTGGAAAAGGAGCATCCCCGTGCAAAGAGCTGCACGCCTGGCCTGGTGAAAAGCTTGCTGGCTTCTGTTCCCGTCCCCTCTGCCTCTTCCAAATGCTGCGTTTAGCGGCTGTAGTTGGGTTCTCAGCTTGGCATCACCGCAGTGCCCCTTCTGTGCAGCACTTCATGGGGGGTTTCTTGTGCCCAGCAAACTTCTAGAAGCAGAGAAACTTCGGAAAGCACAACCAGACTCTGAAGGAGCACGTAGCTCACCACGGCTGGCGTTAACTCATGTGAATACTGACCACTTGCAGAATATAAAGACTCGTGGGGTGAAGAAAAGACTTGTCCAACCAACTCTGGGACTTCTCAGATAGGACCGAGAGTGCTGGTTTGTGCTACAAACCGAGCTTCCTTCTGGACTCCTCTTTGTGCAGTTTTATTACCTATTGTTTCCCGAGTATTCAAGTAATCGCAACTGCCACGAAGACAGGGATCCAAAAAACTTTGTGGGTTTCCATTTGATGACTTAGACTTTTGAATAAAGCCTACCAGAACTTCATAGCTGGGCTTTTATTCTTCGTCATTTGTCTTTCTCCTTCCTACGAAGAAGTTTTGTGGGCTCTAGTCAGGGAGAAGAACTCATGATTACATAACCCTACGTGATAATTCCTTCACAAGAAACAGTTAAGAGCTGCACTGAACAGTTTGCAAACAAATTCCCCCCCAGCGGCACATCCCTTCTGATCAGGACTTGTGAATAACAACTGCTCTTCTCCAAACAACCGCTCGCTCCCAGACTATCTGTGGGCAATAAGAAGACGAAATGGTATTTGGAATGAATAATCTGACAGAAGAAAACAAATAATCCCCACATGCTCTTATTTGGTGCATAGCGTGGGCTCCCCGAGCGTGGTATGAGCGGGACTCGGGCTGCCTGAGAGCGGCTGGGAGCCACCGGCGCCAGCTCCAGTGCTTAATGTTACCCCCCGCTGTTCCTCCAGTGCCATTACTCAGCCCTGCTCCTGGTGACATCCAGCGAAGGAAAGCTGTAAACCCTCGGGATATGATTCACGTTATAGGCAGGGGGTTACTGAGGGGCTGCTGGGGGCAGGACGGTGTCCCGCACCGCGCTGCCGTCTGCGCCGTACTCGAGTGGGTGCTGCCTTGCCTAGACCAGGGGGAAATTTCATCCTGAGATCAGCTCTTCTTATTTCAGTGCTGATCTGGACATCCTCTGGTTGCTTCAGTGCCCCATACAGGGCACAGGCAACTGTGCACCCGTACAGCGACGTCACCTGGCTCGCTGTTTCCTTGGCCAAAAGATGCAGTCTTGCTGTCCAAGCATCTTTCTGCCCAAGCATCTTTCTGTCCCAGCATCGTGCAGTCCATTTGCTTTGGAGAAGGCATATCCCCCATCAGAATTAAACAGCCTGAGACAGAAAGCTCCTTGCTGCATCAGATTTACACGTACTTGCCATCAGAAGGGCCACCAAATGAGCAATGAACGCCCGTGTTTCCCTGGGACAGAGCACAAAGTCACTTTCCTCCAGGATAACAAATCTCATGCTAGATGCTTCTTATTCCAAAGTGGTATGATGAGAAACTTCCATTTTTCTGCCCAGAACAAACAGAAAACCCTGCCATACTAGAATCAAAGCCCAAACCAGGCAAGAATGACTTTAAAATACCCAAGAAATTGTTTTCAGGCTTTTTTTTTTCTTTTGCAACGGGCAGCTGTACCTCTCCACACCTGGGAGAAGTGTTAGCCCTGCCTGGTCTCACCTCTGAAAAGAGACAAGGTTTATCCATTCCTTGTGTGTGTTTCTGCTCACACGTATCCTCAGACAAAGGGAAACATGATGAGGAAGAGTGAGAGGAAAAAGACCAGCGCCAATTCTTCCTCCCTGCTCCAGCTTCAATTTACATTTTTCCTTTCTGCCAAAGCTTGGCTGTGGGAAGGATGTAATCTGAACCTTTGTTAGAATGCTTATTTGAGAATAAATTACTTCCTAGAGCTTTTATTCTTAATGTGTTTTCACATAGAAATAGACACCAGAGGGTCTTTGAAGATGCAAATTAACAGTGTCCTCTTCTTAGGGGAAAAACGTGTTAATTTTCCTGGTGGAGGCGTATTTATCCAGCTCGCAGCAAGGCTGAGCCAGAACAGGCCAGCCTGGGCTACAAAATCTGAGCAGCAAGCTAAATTAAGCGCAGTCTGCTTAAATCTAGCACAGGAGTTGTTCCTGTAGGTGAAGAACGTACCACAGCAGGTTTACCTGTGGTAAAATGATCTGGTGACGTCTGTTCGAATAGAGAGCGTTGTACCCTCCTCTGTTCAGTTCCTTGATACCATCAAGTGGACAACCAGCAGCTTTGCAGTACGCTTACCCCATCTGAACACGAGAAACTGGAGGAAAAACCAAACCATGTAGGACTCTGCCTTGCTGCTTTTGCACGAGCAGGAGGCAGAGCGAATCCAGGACAGGCGGACGAGTGCCAGCGAGCCTGCTTCTGATTTTGCAGCCACGATGATGCCAGAGTCAAGAAGGCATCTACTTAGGATCATAGCTAAGATTGAAACCAGATTGCTGTAGCACTTTGGAGAATGCTATCCATGCAATGAAAGAACTGGGTTTCTTTTTTTTTTCCCCCTCTCTTAAAAAAAAACAACATTCTTTTTTACAGTTTTTATTGGTGAAGATTTATAGGTTTTGAGTTAGAGTAATTTGGTCTAAGGAGTCAAACTCCTACACCAGGAGTAAACCAGATGCCATTTCACGTGGGCAAGTAGTAATTTAATTGCTTGCAGTCAGGAACTGTATCACAGACGTTGCTGGTCACACTTGAGTTGACGTATCACGCCAAGTTCAAGTTCCAAAACACTTAAACTGCTTTAAAAGCCTATTTTGTACCTGCTAGCTAGAAGAAAGCAGCTTGAAATAAGACCTGCAGCCCAGGTACATTGAGCTAGCCATTAACTTGTGCAGGTGGAGAGCAAGAACTGGCAGATCCGCTGTACTCCAACTCCAACAGTAGCAGAAAAGGAGGAGAATCTTAAACAAGGTCTGCTGAAGCGCTCGTGCACGCAGACCTGAGGCAGCCACGCTTCCCGCCAGCAGCAGAGAGCTCTCACTTTGAAGATTTGAATCTCTAAGCGCCACGTTTCAGCAGATCCCACGCATGAGCAGGCCAAAGGTATTGACCCAAGATGCTACTGTTTGCATTTCATGGGTCTGCGTTTGAAGATGTGGATGGTGTTTGCAGATAACAATTTTCCACCAGACAGGACTAGTGTCTGGAGTTCTTTCCATATTTTTATGTCTACAGCACACCCGTATTCTGGCTGACCAATCCACAATCCACTACTGGATTTCTTTAGCAGATACAAGAGAAAGTTGTCATTAGAATTAGGCAAAAACAGATCAGTGAACACGAAGCACTCGTCTGGTGAACTGGCAAGCTGCCTTCAGTTTGCAAAGCAGTTTGTGTGTATGGTCGAGGAAGGCAGAAGGCAGGGAATAAATACAAGTAGAAATTGGAGTCTGGGACTCTGGTGACACACACGAGGATGAAAGCTTGAGTGGTTAATAATGGCCATGGATGCTTCAAGATCGAGATAAAACCCTCTATTCCAAATGTCCCTGCTTTCAAATGGAGCTTATATATTATCCTTTATCTGTGGACTTGAGTTGTAGTCTGCATTCTACTGCTTCCTCCATTCCTCTCGCTCCTGCTCACTTCAGCCTTTCAAATCAAATGTATCTTGCACCCTAAATGAGATTTTACTCAACTTTTATAAACCAAGATGGGTAAAATGCAAGGTAGAACCAGAGTGCAGCACTTCTGTCACTGCCTCACTTCTCAGCTCTCTGGCAGGTTATGTAGTAGGGTATTTCTCATTATGCTGCTCATAATATCTACCAAATTAGCACAGAATCACCCCCCAAAAAACCCAGAAAAAAAAAAAGAATTCACTCTTGTGGGAAAAAAAACCAAACTGGAAAAGCCTTTCACTTTCAAATATCCAAACTGATTGCCTGCTGTCACTTTAAATTCAGTATAAGCCCATTAAAGTCCAGTATACATGATGCAGGACATTAATATACTTAGCAGATGGATAACACTTGCTTGTGATTTAGTACTTAGATACACTCATTTCACATCTACTGGACAAACACTTCATATATTTGAGTCTTTAAGTCAGACTTATCTTTGGACTAGAGGCAATTGAGTCACATGAGTGTAGGATTTACTTTATTAGTTCCATAACCTTACTAGTATTTTGGCAAACATGATGATAAAAAAAATAAAATAATAATAGTAAAAAAAACCCTTGCATCTGGATTTTAATATATTTCACAGGATTTCCTTTTTCAACATGATGAAACCAGCTCTCCTAGACCTACAAACTGACTGATTCAAGACAAAATTCAGACCCCGAATGTCATTCTTTACTAAAATTGATGGGTATTTTTCATGTGACTGCATTACAAAACACTTCATAACAGATAAAGCAACTGTCTTACATTTCTCATAGCTTCAAATACTCACTTTAAAAACCATTTGATTCTCGGGAAGCCCTGGCAAGAGTTTTCCTGAATGGAGAACTCTAATCAGAAATGGGATGAGGAGCCTTGGAACTTGGGAACCTCAGACTGAAAAAAAAAAGACATCCTTGCCCTGGCTCGGGGCCGATTAATATCCCTCGGTTCCCTGGTTTGTTTATTTGTATATGAATGAAGACCACTGGAATTCGTGGGTCGTGGCGAGAGGCTGGGAGGACAAGGTTCAAACAAAGAGTTTCTGAGCCTGTGAAGTCCTGTACTGACGTGTAACCTCACTCACGTGAGCAGTCTGGTCCAAATCAATAGGATTAGTCATGGAAGTAAACTTTCACATGTGCTGGAGTACTTGGAGGATATAAAAATGCCAAGATGAGGATCAAGATGTAGGATCTAGCACAAGAAAGCTCATTATCCAGCAGAGAAATTCTCTTGCTAATTCCATTTCTGGTTGCTTTTTTTTTTCATGTGAGGCCATTACTAAATAATTTCTGTTTGCAGCAGCAGTCACTTTTAAGAAGTGATTCTATTTCTCAGATAAATGATTACAGTAAAGAGTCTATTCTTGAGAGATTACTGTGGAAAACACCTCTGAGAAAGGCACCAGTAACTCTGAGGATCCATTTACACCCTGACACAAGGACAAATGCCACCAAAAAATGTAAAGGTGAAGAGCACAGAACATTGGCAGTCACAGAACTGTTACAATGCAGATGAACTAATGGTTCTATAAACACATCCTTAAAATGGGCTGACCCTTCTGGAACCTACAGACATTGTGGGTCAGGTAGAGAAGATTATTATGGGACAAACAGTTAGGAATCAGATAAGGCAGCAGACGGAAGGAAGAAGATTTGATTATGAAATTAAAAGGAAGGAGCCAGGAAGGAAGCAGAAGAAAAATCTCTTTATGGATTTTAAGAGGCTGAAGGAGTTGCAGCAGGAATTTTTCCCTTGGTTCAGTGGACGGTGCCCTCCAAGGGAGTTAAAGACAGATGAAGTCTGGTGATTTATTTTCTTCCCAATTTGGAATGAATATATTCCAAGTAATTCACCTGGAATAAAATATCTTCTTATAAGCACTGCATATTTGACTATCACTGCTTCATTTTAAACTGGCCCCCCCAGCTCTGCTCAGGGCCACGTTCCTCCCTCTTGTTTAACCAAATTACTTCAATGATACCAAGTGAAATTCCTTATCAGGACGTCCAGTGCCCTCGGTTATCTTCACCTTCCTTTCTTGATGCTGGTAGTGACTCCTCAGTCCTCTCGAGGTTTCTATCTCATGCAGCTAGGTCTGACGAGGGCACTGGTGGGCTCTGAAGATTTGTTTTTTCCAATCAGCTGTTGAATCTTTCATTACTTCAGCGTGGTCTGGGCACAGATGTCTACGTGCTTGCTACTACCTCCCCAGCCAGGCACTGCCCAGGAAAAAAGCATTGCATCGTTCAGCAAACTGTAAGAAGGCAGCAGCCCAAGCACAAGTGCTCTGTCATAAGTCTCCCAGCTGCTGTGTTTTGAAAGGGAAATCTGAGAGCTAATTTAATATCAGATTTGATTTCCCGTGTTACTGAATTCAGTGAGATGTTGAGAGAAATCATATGTATCTTTTTTTTTTTTAATAAAGGATAATTGATCTCGGGCAAATTTACCCTCCTTGTCTGAAGACAATCAGAGTTCAGCCACTGCTGAAGATTAATTCAGGACAAAATTTTTAAAAAAATGAATAAAATAAAGTTGGATTCAACAGAAATCTCCATTTTTTTCTGTTCTGATCCCTAATCTGACTCCCTCTGTCGATGCTGGTCCCTTCCCCAGTTACTCAAGTACAGTTTCAAACTGCTGTGTCATTAGCAGCTGATTTTAAACCACTTTTGAAGGACATGCACAGTGTTTTCTGGGAAATTGTTGCTTCTACACATCCATTTTCCAAAGAAAATTCTTCCTGCCCATGGTCAGATCAGGTGTGTAGAGCAATTCCCTTACTGGGAAGGTAAAAGCACCCAATGGCATCACAGCCCAGGCAGGGAGAAAACCTCACCAAAACCAGGCAGGAAAACCTACTCTAGAGGGTTATCTGCAGCTGAAAAGGAGAAAAAAAGACTGGTTCCTTAAAAGCTGCACAACTGCAAAAGCTTTGAAAGGGTGGTTTATACAGCACGGGATGGTCAACCATTGAAGCTGATTCCAAAAAGTCCTTGTTAGAGATCTCCTTCCCATGTCTCTCCATCTATGAACAGCACTCTAACCTCTTCTGCAGGAGATTCTCAGGGAAGGAGAATGGGGTAGGACAGTTGTGGTATCTGGGCAAAAATTGAGTTGTTATAATGAAAACTATGGACCTAAGGTGTCACTGAGCACAGCCTCTGGGGAGCCACAGGGCTAAAATGTAAGCTGGTGGTCAGAAAAGTGTCTGAAACCTGATCACGAACATTTGGGACATTTTTCCTTGCCACCAGTAGAGAGATAAAGGAGGCCAGTCAGCAGATATGATCAGCTAAAGAATCCGTAGATCTCCTGTAGATTTCACAAGTATTCACGTGAATAAGCACAATAAAATAGCCCGGCTGCTTGGGATTACAGCTCTCAGCCTTGTGTCTGCATCATCTCAACCTCGTCAGCCTGCCAGCTGCCAGAGACTTTACTGCATCTTTCAGGGGTATAGATTCTTCAAATTACTGTCATAGATTTCTTGTAGCTGTCATATTCTTTACACTACTCGTAGTATTTTTATGCCAAAGGTAAAGTCGAACTATTTTATCTTCCCTATTTGCTGGAAGAAAATGTAAGCCTTTGATGACAGCACTGGCTAGGGAGGTCTAGCCCAGCGAGCACTGATTTAAGGGAGAAAGGGGCCACTCAGTAACCTCTTAATTTACCATCCTTGGGATCAGCCAAGCTCCTTAGTCCCAGATCTCTTTTTCAGGGCCTCCATTTTCCACAGCCCTGCTATGCTTCTCCCTCACCCAGAGCCCTCCACATGCACGCTTCCCAGAAGATTGCTCTGCTGCATTATAGATGTTGGCTTAGACGTCAACACAAGCTTTCCTGTTCCTTTGTTTTTCCAAGATTACGCTGTCAGAAACAGTCAGCTGAAAGTTACACGTGTGTTAAATGCTCTGTCTGTCTCAGTCTCTCAGGGAGGTGGGAGAGACTCTGTCTTCAAGCCAGCAGGAGCCTACTGGCAACCGGTCACAGGAGATGGACAGCAAACATCAGTCATGGTGGGGGCTGAGAAAGGAGGAAGCTGGAGGAGAAGGGTAACCCTGTGTTAACAGTGCAGAAAGCAAGAACTTGGGCAGAGAAATATGAGGAAAGGGAATTTATTATGGCCTTTTCCAGTCAAAGGCAGTGCTCTTAGAGGCTCCTTCTTGAGAGAGCAGGAGTGGGATTGACAGGAGAGAATGGACAGGCTTTGATGGTGGGGGATAACAGCACTGTGGATGAAAAAGGAGAATGGCAGAAAAGATCTATCACAGTGACACAAACCACTTGATACCTACATATACAGGGGCCGGGAGGAGATAGGAGGAACTTTCAAGCTTGTATTTTGCCAGCTAGCTGGGGACAGGATGAAGCCATCTTATCTGTGCTCGACAGATCTCAGGATCACGAAGGTGGCCTCTTGCATGTGGAGGGGTTGCCCTGTGCTGGGAACATCCTGCAGCAAGAAAGAGTGCGATGGATTTAAGGAAGAGTTGTCTTCCAGACGAGTTTTGTTCTGGATTGGTTAAAACGTCTAAAAATCTCTTTCTGATGCTTATGGCTAAGGACAGCTCGGGTCTAAAATTAAAACAGTCCTTGTGTTAGAGGGACAGAAACAGACCCCAGCGGGTCCGGGAGCAGCATTCGCCCGGTGGGGCAGGAAAAGGGATATTTTTTGATCGCTGCAGCTGAAGTATTTTCTGCTTGATGTGGAAGGCCAGGTGGGTGAGCAGAGATGCAGAGCACAGAAAAGGCTCTCTGGAGAGAGGTCTATTATATTTGGGGTTCGCTTTCCTGGATGAAATAAAGAGAGGTAAAAAGTTTTCTGGAAAAGTCCTCTCCCAGGGTATTTACATGTCTGCTTTCTGACACATACCTGCCCACCATCAGCACTCCGGTGGCTTTTGCCTGACATCATATTTAGATAAACTATCCTCCTGAAACAGCAAGATAATTTGTATATAATTCTTCATTATTATTGAATGCAGACTTGTACCCAGTTAAGAAATCCCGTGCTCTTAATTTTCTGTTTCATCTTGCCCTGGAGGATGGTTCTACTGTACTTTTCTGGACATTTCTGTCCTCTGTGATTGTTAGTGTTTGAGAGTTATTAAATATAAAAGCTCTTTGATATCAGCTGGAGCACAGCTGAGGATTAAGGCTGCCCCTCAATGCTCTGCCTGCTGCTGTCGTGTGTAAATCCTGTGGAGGAATTGCTCCCTTCCACAGAAGTCAGCCATCGCCTGCAAGAAGCACAGCAGATGCTTCTCAAACCAGATCCCAAGGGAAGTGCAGACACCTTTTCCAATCAACTCCATGATGAATATCAAATCCAGCATCAGAGCAGCTCCCCTCAGGAAGCCAGCATCCAGGCATCTATAACTCATCTGTAAAATACCTCCTGGAATCTTAATGGGTGTGAGCAAGCGCCCGTCAGCTTTCTGCCACATGGGAGATGACAGCACTGGGGCTGGGCTCAGCACTGGTGCTGCTGGGCTCGTGGCTGAGCTGCTGGAGAGGGCTCATCCCAACCACCCCTGGGTGCCTGGGAAGTGCCCCATCAGCTCACCTTGACTTCACTGAAGAAATCTGACAGTGTCACAGTCCCAGGTGTTACAGCTGCAGGGCAACACTACCTTAACCTCCAGAAGGTAGGAAGCACTTAGAAGTTGCCAAGGCCAAAGCCAACTGGTAAAATATTGGTCATCAAAAGGGTAATGCAATTTGGCCGTAAGGTGGGAATCTGCTTTTTTTTCTGGCAATGCTCAAATATTTTGCTGCCAAGGTTTCGCCAGCTGTAGTTTAGGTTTTAGTTATTTGAGTCTCCATTAATGTGTCTCTTCTGGAACTAATTTTTAGGTGGTTTACCCACAGGAATACCAGCCCATATGCTTAAAATAAAATGGGGGAGATATATATATATGTAGACAGAGGGAATATATATATATTTAATTTTTTTTCAAGTGATAGCATGCCTGTATATGATTACAATGTGTAAAAAATACTCCAAAGCCTTCTCCTCAATCTGCATTTATAGCAAAAGTCCCATACACTTATAAAAGAGTGAAGAGTCCTGAAACCAATACCATAAATCAGCTGGAAAGCTTCATGAACTACCACTGTGCTGTAAAGCTTCCCGGAGATGATGGGAGAGTCTGAGGGTCTCTGCAGCCTCTTGCTTAGGTAGCTGTGCTGCAGGCAAGTGATTCCTCAGTGCTCCCCATAACCAACTCCCCCTACTCCTAAGGGGAGCCGCACATTGCCGTAGAGATTTCAGCCAGAGGTTGGTTTGTCCAGGGTTTGTTTATTTTCACCAGATGCTGATTTGAGATATAGTGACAGAGCAAGGCAGATAAGCTGTGGGCAGGTTTTCTGCTGTAGCCCTCCCGTTGCTGCCATTCATACCCTTGCCAATCAGGGTGCGCTGGAGCGATCAGCTTTTCAGGGACATCTGCCAGAGCGTCGCTGCTTCCAGATTTGAGGCTAACGTGTATTGATTTATTGCAGTCAGGAGATGGGACCCATCAAAAGTAATCACCCCTCTCTGTTTACGTCCCGCCTTCGTTGTTTCTTCTGTGGCTCATCTGATCCTCCCCAGTTAAAGGCCTGGCTCCTCTTCCCCTTAGTTCAGAGACAGCATCCTCCTTTCCAGCTGTCCGTCCCCTTCCCGACTGCAGCTGCACTGCCACCCCCTCCCTCTCTGTAGGCTTCTGTCACTGAAGAGTGACCTGCTCCACCTTCCTGAACACCTCCAGCAGAATCCTGGCCCGGTACAAATGTTTGCAATGCTGTCTCTCGAGTCATTTCGTTTGTGGCTACATGAAAAATCATGCAAGGAGGTGCATTTCACCATGGGGTTTATCACATGGCATACAGAAGAATGGCAAGGAACACTCTTTACAGTCACGTGCTGCCAAAGCTGTGTTTCTCTTTGCAGTTCTCTGCAGGATGAAGTGAGCAGTAGCTCTTTATTATGGGCTACGTATCTAATGCCAATGAGATCTGCTAGAGTCAAGGAAGCTACCTGAGTTTAGGGTATGGCTTTCCTATCATCTGTCTCTTTATTCCCTCTGTTTCATTGGTCTTACTTTGTTTTTCCAATGGCTCATTCTGTGCATCTGAACTTGGAACTTAAGCGACTTGTTCTGGATACCTCTTGTGCTGCTCTGAATTTTGTAGGAGCCTATTCAAGCCCATAAAGGTCACTGCTCTTTCCCCAGGAGCTGTGTATTGAAGTCCCATTAATAATAAAAAGGATTTCAGTGAACATATTGAGGGGGTATAAGCCTCTTAAACACCTTTTTACCATACCTATTTTATTTTGTTGGCATTTCTCACCTCTTGAAGCTATTTTCCTACTTCCCTGTCTATACAAGTGCAGACCACATCTCGCCCTTCTAACCAGACTCCCTCCCTTCCCCTGTTGAGGACTTTCAAGGAAGACGGGCACATGGCTCCTTGCACTGTTCTCTTTTCCACTTCCATTTAAGAGACACAGTTGGCTTCCTCTCTAGCTCCTTTCCCATTCAGAGACCAATCCTACTTCTGTTTTGCCCTGGAAATGAGCAGGTACTTGTCTGAAGCCACACGATGCTCTAAGCCTAACGTAAAGACTCATTTATTTATCAGCCTTCTTTGAGCTCTGAAAATACAAGACTTTCCTTTTCTTTTCCTTTTTTTTTCTTCAGTATCTTCCACCCTGAAGTGCTTCCCAGGTTACAACTCCAGTGGTGACTGAGTGGTGACTGGGTGGTAGGGCTGGGCAGCCCTGCTGGAGCAGATGGCTTTATGTGGGTCCCTTTGGAGAGGAACTGCTGTCACCTGCCGTTCGGCCTCTGTCCACGGGCAGAGAGACCAGCTTGTGGCAACTACTATGGTGTACAGAATGAGGAGTCAATAGCCACCTTCATGTGATGTTTCCTTCTTGAAATGATGGCCTGAGCTAGCAAGTGTCGTCTCCAGCCATCTCTGAAAGGCTAAGTAGCATTTCTGTACTCAGATGAAGCATTTAGCTGCACTCTCTGATTCAATTGGTGTTCCATCATCCAACAATGAACTGTTAAATGAGTTGAAAATCTGTTCTGAGCTAAAGATGGCTTTTTTATAGTACTAATTGCTAACAAAGTGAAACAGAATAGCAAGATGGAGGAGGATAGAAGGTCACTTGCATGCAATTTAGTTTAGAAAAAATGGTCTGGGGATGTATTAGCCATGACTTACAAATCTTAGAACGAAGGCACTTAACACTTGGGGTTTTGAGGATGTTGCAATTTATCACATACGACTCTGCATCAATTGCCTTTAAATAGCTTCCAAAGATGTCTGTATGACTCCACAGTTTAGCTACCTGGGTGGTATGCTGGTCACAATTTTTAGCTCTGGGTGATGATCTCGAGCTGTCTCTAGCTTAGTCATCACCACTGCTGCAGCAATTGTTAGTTGATCTCGCCTAGCCCAAGTGCCTGTAATTGCACAGGGCCAATTAACCACTGTTTCCCAGGGGACAGAGGTAGCTTCTCGTGAAAGAAACTATCATTCCATCTGGAAAGCTTACAGCAGGACAGGGTGAGAAGGAACAAGGATCCTATCATGCAAGGTAGCTCTTCAAAGGAGTGCATCATAAAGGGGCTGTGTGAGTCTCACACAGGGACTCCAGTAAGAGCTCCTGTGTTAAGGGAAAAGTTACCACATTACTGTTTGCTTTTTACTCTTTTTTATACATATTTTTTTTTCCCCTGTTAACAGTGGCCTTGTGAGCACCACGAAGCAAGAGCTGAGGTTTGCATTTGCTTGGAAACCACCACAGCTGTTTGCTGCAGGGCTGCCCCTGGCTGGGTGCTCTGCCCGAGGCGGCTCCTGCGCAGCACAGGGGACCCAGCAGCACCCGTGCGCCTCAGCCCCTCGCACGCACAGCGTGGCAGCCCACAGAAAGCTGATGGTGGAGGTAGCTCTCTGAGCCATCACCAGCCTGCCAACACCCTGGCTTGTCCCTGGCCTCAGCTCTTCCTCCTGAAGTTGAAGATATGCCAGCCATCAATGCCACAGTCTTCCTCTCTGGGCTTCGCTCGGCTCTTTGCTTTCTTTCTGGGTCACTGGTGTTTTCTTTAGTGGATGAGCAGGGCTGTGAAGCCAGGGAGGCAGGAACGTCTCAGAATGAAACACATTCATTCCCTGCAAGTCAGTGCCACGGGTGGCAGCCCCTGGGTAGGGGAAGCTGCCTGAGGTGGGGTGGCAGGGAGAGACCCCTCCTTTGCAGCCCAGTGCCGTGGGAAGAAAGATGAGTTCCTGCACCCCAGATCTTAAAAGAGTTTGAAAATGCAAATACTAAAGGCTCAGACAGTAAGTGAACTTGAAAATAAATTGATTTTGTGTACTTTGAAGATTCACAGCCAGTCTCATGACTTTTTTATGAGGAACTGCTGCACTCGTGTTTTTTGAGTCCTTCCTGTCGGTGGAATGGGTGATTTGGTTCATTCTTGTGGCTCCTGGTACCTCAAACAACCTAACTGAGGCAGGCAGATTCTTCTTGCACGTCAGGAGGCAGAGGGGGAGGGTTTGTGTGAAAGCAGAGCCACGTCACAACTGACCTGTTGGCCTGTGTGAGGAGCTCAGGAGGGGAGGAGATCCCCCCAGCCCCCCAGGCACAGGACCCCTCACAGCAGCACCGAGAGGGGAGCACATGGACCATTTCTTCTGCGCATCTGCACAGGCAGCGTGGCCCTCCCAGGAGCAAACCGGATGACTCCTCCTCATCTACCAGGCTGGAATATGAGGGGTTATCCACAGCGTGCAGGAGAGCCTTTAGTCAGTGCACTATTCAATAAACTGGTGTCATTGTCAAAAATAGCAGGGAGCATTTCTGTCCTGCCCGCTGTGCTTCATGAGCACACACACAGCTTCACTAACACGCCGTCGGTAGGTCCAGCGGCACGGAGAGCACGGAGAAGGAGGGAGGAGGAATAAATGGAGGTTTTTCTGTGTTACTGGATCACCAGCAGAGAAGCAGAAAGGGAGAGGGGCACTGTTGGGCAATGCCCCTGCCTACAGCAACAATAAGAGGCACTCAGCAGCCGCTGCTGCATCGGGCTGGGCATACATTACTGCTCCAGCTCAGCCCAGCACCGTGCTCCTCAAGGGAATTGCCTGATTACCTCCCGTTGCCATGTTCAGGCTGGCAGACTGGGCACATAAAGCTCCCTGCTGGAGCAAATCGGGATGATGTGGTGGGGGGTGAAGCCCCTGAAGCCTGTGCAGCATCGCTCCTGGGTCAGGGGTACCCGTGGCTCTGCTCTGCTGCTTTGCTCCTCTTCTCCACGCTGCTTGGCCAGGAGGCCACGGCCTCTCTCTACCTCTTGGTAAGCCAAAAATGGGACAATGTCTGTTTATGCAAGGGGGAAAATGAATGACAAGGTGAGGATTGGGTGTGAAATGGCGTGGAGGTCCCAGGAAGGAAGGAAGTTCTTGATGGTTCCATGTGCTGTAGTGTGCTTAACATAGTGAAACCATGATGTTATTTTTAGGTCCAGTCTTCACATGTGAGGTGCAAACACAGGCTTCGTTTTGTTTTTAAAGGTGTGACTCTTCCTCCACAAGCTGTTCTAAATGTGTGCCTCCAGGTTTAATGTGCCAAAATAAATGTTCTGCTACATTCTGATTCTGGTTTGGATTGGACTTTTGAGTTTTAAGCCAGTAATATGCACAATGGCAAATTTTCTATCAGTGTTCAACACCAGCAGACACATGATACTTCATGGCTCTCTTGCTTTGGTCATCTATCTTCTTTCCTTCATCAAGTTATTGGCTCATTCATTGCTAAGAAAAACACAGAGAAAGGAAGGTCTTAGAAAGAAAAAATCAATTGATTCTCTTATATGAACCCAAACCTTTGGCCAAATTTTTGTTGCTTTTTTTTAAGGAAAAGCCTATATTCCAGTTATATTAAAAAAAAATAGCCTATTTTTTTTTCTTTTTAACAAAACTTCTGATCACTCTGCTGAAATGAAGCATTACTGACTTTATTTAAAGGTTAGCTGCTCAGGTAGCTGAGGTCTTACAAGAACAGCTTGCAGGATTCTAGTATTGTTTAATTTGAATACAGAGCCTAGTCTAAAGTTTCATACCACAACTAGACTTAATGTAAGTGAGATTCTGATCTGGAGCCAAGCTCCACATCTGACCCAGCTCCAAATATGTCAGAATCCCAAAATATATTTTAAGTATACCAGATGACAGAGTCCCAGAACATCATGAAAAGTTATATGGTAAATATATCCAAATAGGAATGCTTTCATAAATAAATGAGCTCTTGTGCCATCGAGTCCTTCTGTCACAGCGTGGAGGATGCAGCGTCAGGTCCTTGTCCAGTCATTCAGAGTAAGTTTGCACCGTGAGTATGGACTCGGAGTGCTCCAAAGCCACGTGAGAAGAGCAACACATCAATTGCAGGGATGAGAAGAAAAGCCAAACTTCTCAAATGCTCTAAGCAGACATAAAGCCGTGGCTGCTGCCCAGGAGGGGTCCACGTAGAGCGCTGCTGATCCTCAGGCCAACTGCGAGGCACCCGCTTGTCTGAGAGATGCGGCGCTGAAGGGTCCAGCACCCGGCTCTTTGGTGCTCTCAGCAGGTGGTTACCAAGCAACGTTGCAGCTTCAGACCCGCGTTGTCCTCCCTGCTGCTCGCTGCTCGGATACATCCCTCAGAGCCGCTGCTGTCGGGAGGGAGAGAGTATGATTTTGGGGGAGGGTGGGAGGAAGATGGCTGTAAATGAAGGAAATTTGTATCTCCTTTTCCTTCTAGGCTGCTGCAGATCATCTGGCTGGTACTTGGAAAGAATCTTTGAGGGGAATTCAGGGATCTGAATTCATTCATTTCACAGCAGATGAGCTTATCGTGAAAGAGGAACGATCCCAGATGCTTGCTCCCCTCGCAGAAAAGTGAATGTTTGTGCATGATTTTCCAGAGTAGGCAATTGTAGCACCTGCTTTTGCCGAGTGGTGTAATGATGCAGCTCACCCTCACGGTGACCTTCAGAGGGGGAAAAAGAAAAGGAAATAGCTTGGATGCAGCAATACCTATAACACATCTTGCAAGAAGACTGAAGAGTGCTTGCCTGCCGGCTACAGCCCTGTGAGGGGTGGGGGGTTGGGATTTCACCCTGCATTCTCACACCATTCCTCTTTTACAACCAGAGAAGGTGACTGGTTTCTGCTTTTTCTTAGCTGTTTTTCCCTATGGCTGGGTTTGTAGCCTGAATAGTTAGGATGGGAATTCAGTGCAACACTTCATTCCTGCTCACTGCCATAGCACCAAGACACACAAGAGAAGGAAGAGGGACTGCCCAGGTGAAAGCTGGTGGAAGTGCAGGGCAGGGAGCCCATGCTACACCCACTCTGTCGAGGTAGCCTCTCTATATGCCCAGCCTTCTGACCCCTGCTTTATGCTGCTGTAGAAATGTCTAGTCCTGGCCAGCAATGCCAATTCCTTGTCTTGAGATATGAAGAAACACATCTGCAGACCATGAGGGATATGACGTGAGGCGGGGAGAAGAAGTGGAAGGATGGACTCTCCTCCCTAACACATCCACCTAGGATAAAGTCTAATCTAGCTCCTTGCTTCATATCTAGTTGCCCTTAGCTGCAATGCCCACTCTTTATTTGCTTTTTGGCTTTCTCAGTTGTGTTACATACCTATAGTTACACACCTAAAAGAGCTTCCTGAAACAGGCATACAAAGGGTATCTGCAGCTAGGAGTGCTCACTTGATGGGGTCACCTTGCTCACCGCCTGAAGGGGCTTCAGAAGGACCCTTTTGAAACCATATCCTGCAGAAACTGGTGCAATTTATTCCTTCAAAAGTTTATGTCTAAGCAAGTGATGGAATGTGATCAACTGTGTCTCATTTCCACCCAGCTTCAAACTGGAATTGTTTTCTGTTAGCAAAAAGAGAAATCAGCAAACCTTACCCTTTGGATATGCTCTGAGATCTGCTCACTGCCTGAGAGCGCTCAGCATCTCTCAGGGTAAGGAGCTCAGGACCCCATTCAGGGTAAACAGGAGTGGCTGAGGCCGAGTCTGAGGGAAGCCTCACCTGATGAGGAGTGGGAGCAGGGCTGTGCCCAGGCTGCAATGTGGCTGCGTGGTGGGGCGAGGGACGCAGCGCATTCTTCTCCCTGCCACAGGCATTCCCACAGAGGCAGGGAGGCTCTGGGGCTGCCAGCTGCTTGGCTCTTTGCTGCTGGAAGAATGCAGCTGAATGTGAAAACTTGTCACCAGGCTGAAGCCTTGATACACCTGTCCCTCCTGTCAGTCTCCTGCAGCAAAGTCTCACAAGGGACTTAAAAACTCAAGCCATAAAAGTGGGATTTAACTAGCCTTATTCTAGAATGCAGTATGTAACAGCCATGCTCCATATGTCCCGTGATGGGAATGTGCATTTAAAGCGTGCTATGTAAACAAGACAACAGCTGTGGAATGGCATGAGCTGTCTCCTGGTAATTCAGAGGAGAGTTAGGCAAAACTTACAGGAACATTCCCTTTGGTTAAATACCTATGCCCGGAGCAATGGGAAGAATGTGTGATGGGGCTCAGCCTCACCTCCTTTTTTCTTAAGGGGCAGAGCTGTAAGAAACCCGTTAGAAGGAGGAAAACAGCTCCTCCAGCAATGAGAACAAGGGAAACTCTTTCCCTTTTTCATGCTGTTAGCAGTCTAGCATCTCGCCAGAAAAGATGACGCGTCGGGAAGGTCCGAGAGCTCACCTCTTACAGGTCAGCAGCGTGGGAGCCCTGGAGGAATGTTCTCTGGTAAATGTATAGAAACAGCTGGCTGCAGCTGAATCAGTTGTTTCCTCCCTGGAGATACATGTTTGTCTGTCTTTTTTTTCCCCCTGTTTTCTTAAATTCTAAATGAGGCTGCCATAATGCAGAGAAATTTCCCAAGGAGCCCCGGGAAAGCAGGTATTCCAAATACAACAAGCACTGCTCCAAGGGTTGCTTCTTCTACGTGTTGGCTGGTGAGAGAAAAAGGATTGTGCTTATCTGTTTGTTCCTTTGGTGAGCTTTCCTTCCACAGGAAAACAAATCTATTAATCTCTGCTTAAGCAAAATGTTTTATTTAACTATAAATCAAACATCTTGTCTCTTCCCCCCTTTCCTTCATTAAACGTGGATAAATTGAAACTGAGCATCTCCAAATTGCAGGTCAAGATGCTTGACCACTCGTAGAAAAGCAGTCCAGTGGTTTGATTAATTTGACTTTAACCTGAAAATAATTAGTTCTACCCAGCTTTCATTATTGGTTAATAAAACTCCTAGCATTACAATTTTCTTCTGTTGTACTTACAATATATGTACTGACTTTTGTAACAGACACTTAAGATTTAATATCCTCCTAGGCAAATATTGACCAAGACAAGAGGTCAAGACTAACCTGTCAAATCAATAAATCCAGACATTCACATTGGCAATAGTTAATCTGCTTATAGTTATTAAAAATTAAAAAAAAAAGGAAAGAAAAAAGAAAAAAAAGGCCAAGATTCTCAAAGAAGTTAAAGCTGCTGAAGCTCAGAAACATACTTGTTGATCACATCTTTTACATATCTAGTAACGAGTGTTTACTTAGCACGTGGAAATTAAAAGTTAAGACCATCATAAATCTTACTTACTTCGACCTAACCAGAAACTAGGAATCATCATCATCCACACACTTTTCACTTGGATATTTAAAAGCTGAGTTTGCCTAAAGCAGCTTGTAATTTTAGTGCCTGAGTGCAGGTCTTCAGGGTCAAAAGTGGGAATTCGGTGCACTCTCTACAAAATAACTGCTCTGCTAAATACCCTGGCTAAACTCTCTTGCACTGAGGCACTCATAGCTCTGGAGGGAAATAAAAAGCTCTTGGGGAGAGGAGGAGGGATTTTATTAGAGCCCTTTCTTCAAATCACTGGGTAGGAAACCAAACCCTGTATTTGCAAAGGTTTTCAGCAAGGAAATCAGTGCAAGGTGTCCATCCTAAAGAGCTTTCCATCTGTGGTTATGGAGCAGAAAGGCTTCCTAGCAATGGTTGCAGCTTCCCCTAAAATCTGTTATTTATGATGGCCTTGTGATAAAAGGTTAGCAACCTGCCAGAGTTACAGGGAAGTGGGCACCTCATCAAGCTTTCAGAGAGGATTTTGAAAAGAATTTCCCACTTACTGCATGAATAACCCCACGTTTGGAAGAGATTCAGTGCAGAAGCAGGGAGTGGAGAGGGAAGGGGCTTCTTTCTCCTCCTTGACTGCAATGTTTAAGGTCTCAGGACCCTTTCTGTTTGTTTCTAGAGTTCAAGCAACATCCTGGCTGTGGATTATCTGTGAGCTGGAAGTGCAAATCACCATGCAAATGAGTATACCAAGGACCCTTATTAACAGAAAGGCAACAAAGACTCTTCAGGAAAAGAGAGGGGTAGCAGGCAAGGAGAAAAGGTTCCCGTGGGTCAGCTGTGGGGTTAGCAGAGGGAATTCAAGGCTTGGAGCTGAACCATCAACAACCTCTCTCCATTCTCACAATGGGGCATTGTTCAAGCATCTCAGTGATGTCCTCTATTAATAATAGTGTATTCTCTTTGAGGAGCCTGCCCTAGAAACCGTATGGCTTAGGCATCAAGTCCCACATACTTTAGCAAGAGGGAAAGAGAGAGAGCTCATCTTGCTCTTCCATTCCTTCACCAGCGAGGGCTGAGGAATAGTGCAAAGCATGCAGGAAAATATTCTTTCTAAGGTGTGTAACCTGGCTGTGAAAAAGGGAGGGAAAATACAACAGTAACCCTCCCAGTCTGATCCCAGCTTTCAACACTGGGCTCATGGTTGTACTCTCTGCCCTTCATGTCCATGCAGCTGAGGTTTGCAGAGCGCTGCTTATTTCAGTTGTCAGCTGCAATCACAATCACCAGCCCTTGCACTGTGGCTGTGCCCCCGTGTAACAGGATAGGGGTCCCCCATTCTCCCAGGCCTCGATGAAGTATAAAAGACATCAATCCTGTCCCAAAGAGCTTCCCATCCAACAGGCAACAGGCCTGAGGAACATAAAAGCGAGCAGTGAGGCGGAGGAGGTGCTAAAAGGAAGTTTATAGCGTTCCTGGGTTACAATGGATAGCTTTATATCCAGCAAAAGGTGCCCGAACAATGTGGAAGTGTTGAAGTTACTGTAAAGTGAGTAATTAAATGCTAACAGCTCTGCTTGGGCTCACTGTTCTTCACAGCCCTGAGCATGCTGCTCTCTGAACACGGGGCGAGTCGGTGAGTTCACGCGTAACTGTGTTAAGACTTTGCTTTTCTCACACAGCTCTAACCCAAGACAGACACAGAGAGCTGCAGAGGAGTCAGGGGAAGATGCAGGCAGTTGTGGAGGACAGAGGAGGATGGCCACAGAGGGAATACCAACTGCCATTGGAAATAGGGCAGTAGGTGTGAGCTGAGGTATCAGCCTACAGCATCCACACTTTCCAGCAGCCAAACCCAGTGCTGAGAGCTCAGAGGCCACTGGTATCACATGTGAGAGCAGCTGCAGGAACTGAAGGTTTGCTGAGCAGGTAGTATATTTAGAAATTAGGTAACTGAGGAAAAGCAACATTCCGAGCCGCACAAGCTAAGCCAGGGGATAGACAGTGGACTTGTCTCCAAGGGAAATTCAGTACGGACTAAACTAAGGTGTGAATTTATACAGCCCTAGCCACTCTGCCCAAGCTTCCTGCGTGGACAGCCTTCATCTGTACTCAGAATGCCTTTGTGAGCACAGTGACACATTTACCAGGGGAGTTAATGGGGAGCAGCTAATGCTCTGCACATTCACACCCCGTGAACGCCACCCTGCCTGCCCCCGCTGACTGCACAGGGAGAGCTGTGGCAGCAAGGGCCACTTCAAGCCAGCTACAGTCAGGGAAAAGCATCTCCAAATGCTGGTGCTGTACCAGGGCAGGGCTGCCTCTGCAACCTTGTGGATAGAAATCATTAGCAAGGATTGAACAAGGATGTTTGTGAAACAAATGGGTCTGGACTTTTGGATAAGGTTGAGAGGGTATCCTCAAGCAAAAATGTGGTTTAATTCCCGAGGTGTCCCAGAACTATTTTGTATTATTAAATAACTCATTGAGTATATGCATGGTAATATGCTTTATATGTCCTATAGATATGGTTCCTTATCACCAGATACAAAAGTTTCTTTACGTCTTTGTGGAAAATGGTGAAGCTGAAATGTAAGTGAAATGATGTACCTGAGATCGTATCTGGAAAGGGACTCTCCATCTCCTGATTCCAAGTCCTGCTGCTCTTAGGAAGTCAGCTTGTCATAAACCACAATTTTTTTATCTCTATGAAGGGCAGAAAAACATGCGACTTTGGTCCAGCTATGAATCTGGATCTGGATGTTGTAGCTGAGGCACTGCAGTATACAATGAACCTCGTAAAACCTGTGCTTGATGGAATGCATCAAAAAAATAACACTTGAAAGAAAGAGGCTTTTAACAAATCCCAGTGACTTCTGAAAAAAAATGTTCACTTTAATCCTACTGACATTGCCGAGACCCTTAATCCTGGAATTGTCTCTCTTACTTGAGTACACGTTGGGAAAGAACAATCTGGTTCTACAGAAACATACTCTTTTTATAAGTTAATCATGCAAAGTCTGGCATTACCATCATGACAAGAGTGGTGGCCTATGAAGAATACTAATGCATCCCTACTCTGTCCATCACAGGGGCATGGCATTTTTATTATCGAAAGCTGCTGATGTGAATAACACAGAAAGGTTTCTCAACATTCCCTGGTTTGCTGAACAGTAGGTCACATTGTCACATCACCCTGGTACACGATCTGGTCACGAAACACCACAGTGCCCTTGTGCACGGCAGCAGACTGGAGAGTATGGAGAGTATGGAGGGTACATAAGCCCTCAATGACTTGGCCTTGGATGGCCTAAATCTCACCCTTCTGGATGCTTTCATGTCTTGCATAAATGGAGAAAGTAGCACTCAGAACTGACAGCCAGCACGGGCTGCAGGAACATAACAGCATCTTCTATCAAGGCAGACCAGAAAGTGTGCTGCTACACGTGGAACTATGGGGTATTTGTCAAGAGATATCTCACCTGCTCCTAACTATCTGATTTTCTCCTTCATGTTTTGCAAAAAAGCAAGCTTCCAGAAACACTCAGCTATGTTGTGTTCCATTACAGTTATAAATAGAAGCTGCAGTGTGCCTTTGCAGGGATGAAGCTGTTGTGTAAGTGGATGCTCCAATAGAAAACATCTGTCCCTTATTTATGGGCATGGTTTAAGCCACTGAAGTGCTGATTCTTTACTCTTTCCTCTCCCCTCTTTCCTAGTGGCCTATTCTACAGTTTGCCAACAATTTACAGTCCGTTCCAAATGTCCTTCTCTCATTTCCAGACCTGAAATTAGCCATGATACTACTCAGCATGCTGTTACTGCTGCTGTTTAGCATCTAAGGAGATGTCTGCTGATTCCCTTCTGGCTCGGAGAAGATGGGTATGGAGTGGGTGAATTCCTCAGAGCTCCAAGGCAGGCAGTTCACTCAGGCAGGGAATGGCTGGCTGTTGCCATAGCCCATCTGCAGTGCTATCATTACATGGCTGAATTGCAGTTTCCATTATAAGCCTCATTTTCCAGGGTTTGTAGCTCATCCGTAACTGGCCATTAAGGTTGTCAGCCCAGCAATGAATATTATTCAAAGACTTTGTTAGAAAATCAGCTTAGCTAGTTGTTTTGGGTTTTTTTTTTCCCCATTCTTCTTCTTCTTTATTTTTTTTCTTTAAAAGCTGAAATCTAAAAATAGATTTTAGATGTGGGCTGTGAAAATCTCAACAGATCACAGTGCCCTCACCAAAATATCATGGGTACTTTGACGCACACTCTCAGCCTGAAACCCTGAACTTGAATTAAGGTTAATTGAATATCTTTCTGCATCTTGTGTGCCACGCTGCTCCATTCCTGGCCTTCTAACTCTGATTAGAGACACTGTCTATATTTAGCTTTCCCATACTAACCCCCTTCGGTCTGCAAGTTGGACTTGGTCTCACATATTCTGCATTTAGTTTAGTTTTGCTCAATTTCAAAGGCAGAAAAAGGCACTGTTAAAAGCTCTGTACACCTCCAAGGAACATAAAATAAATTCCACACTTAGACAGGAGTTCAGAGCATTATGATTATTTACAGTTGTGAGTTTCACTCTCCCTCTGCTACCTAACCATATTTGCTTGTCCATCTGTGTCTCCACTGGGCAAAACTGGAGAGTCACTCTCATGGGAAGGATTGCAAGGAGGAGGTGTTTTTCTGTCCTAGTTACTGAGGCTGAAGGAAGAACAGTGCTCATTCTCTTGTGGAAGAAAGTCTTCAGCTTCCAGGATCCCTAAAGTGTTGTGAAACCTGGGTATAAGAAATGAGAGAGATATTTTTGGACGTCTTTTGTCTCTGCTCTGGGGGGTCTCTCTTCTTCCTGCAGCTCTCAGTGTGTCCAGATGGATTTCTCAAAATGCTTGATCCACTGCTGAACATCTGTAGTGTGGAATACTCAACTCATTCCCTCCTAAGCTTGCCTGAGCTTCTCTTCAGCCACTGAATTTCTCTTCTAGATGACATGGCTGTGGCAAGCTGTCTACCATGCTGTTGAAAAAAAATTGCATCACTCTCTTGATTTAATTCTGTCATGGGCTGACTGTTGGATTACAAGCTCTTTGGAGCTAGGACCTGGTTTGGGTTTCCTTGCAAAATGCTGTGGACACTTGTGATCAAGTCAGGCAAATGGCAGAGTGTGATAAATTCATAGCCCTGTCAGTTGCCCTTGGAAACCAAACTTTGAGTGGAATTCCACTATAGGATCCTGGCCTGTTAAATAAGAGTTCAAAGCCAATGAAGACAGCAGGGCACCTAGAGAAAAAGTAAGACTGCTGTAACATTGTAAAACATCACTAATAGGGAGTTTGCACAACCACACTCCTCCTCCTCTTCCTGCCAGGTTACATTTTCCCAGTTAGTCCACAACCCTCAGGACGTAGGGCAACGCCATCCAAGAACTTTGCTGCCCCTCAAGTCCTCTCTGTCCCATTGTCAAAAGTTGCTGCCCCGATGGCAGAGAGCACAGCAGGCAACAAGTCAGCTCCAGTGACAGCCCAAGATCCCAGAATAAAGCACCTCTGATTATGGCTTATGTTAAAATACTCAGCAGTGCACTGCTGCTGAGGAGCAGGTACTTCTCCCAGTCCACTGCTTCTGCTACAGGAGGAGTAGCATGCAAAAAGGGGCAGGACAGCTGGCAGGGGTAGCTAAGATTTAGCTGCCTCTGCTAAATCTGAAAAGGATCACAAATCAGAGCCCTCAATTTCACCTACATTATTCACTCATGCTGTATTAACTCATTCCTATCAGCTTTTACTGCTTTGGCTAACATCTGTGGATATCATATTGCCTATTGCTTAGCCAAGCTTGCTTCAGACCACAACTGGAGAGAATTCAGAGAAAAGCAATGCAATGAGCTTGCCACTAACTCGTCTGGCAATGACATACCCAGGAAATGGGCACAAACACTCCAGGATCCTGCAGAGACAAGTACCACTGCCTCCCTGCTCCACATGTGTGAGGAAATCACATTTCCTTCAGTGAACTCAAACGCACAGTAGAAAACTGAAGCTTTCCCCCAAGTCTCCCTTTTGCTTGTTCAGTTCCTGAACTCTTAAGTTTTATTTCATTTTGGAATGCCACTGCTAATGTAAAGGAAATTAAATATCAACATTTCTTTCAGCGCTTTTTAATCATATGCTTTGTGGCTAGAACTTAGGCTATTAGTAAATGCATGTTAAACCTTGAGAAGATTACAGCACAGCCCTGGGATTTCAAGAAACTTCAAGGAAATAACCAGTCCTTGTCCCACTGTTGTGTTACAGCTACCTACAGGGCTAGGAAACAGAAAATTAATACTGATTAATGTGTTTCTCTGATTTCCTCTCCATGCAAGAATAAGCTAACAAATTGAAACCTAAAATAATTTTGATAGGCATAATCTTTTTTTCCACCCAAATTCGTATCTGAAAGTCATCTCTTAGGAATAAATTAAGCAAAACACAGGCTCTCTAAACCCATCCTCTTCCTAGCTTCACAAAACATAGACCTGCTCTAAGTGAGCCCAGCTCCCTGAAAATAAGAAGTAGGAAACTCCTTCTAATAGGTCTACAACTGCAATGTGTTTTACTCTTGCTTAAATTTGAAACTGTGTAGACAGCAACTTCTTTAAGGGGAAACTCTGGTCCTAGAGGGAATGTGAATAGAAATTCCTCTAAGAGAGCAACTGCCTGTACCAGAAAATGAAGAGATAACCAACAAACACTGCGTCCTTGAACCCAACTGCTGCTGCTTCTTCTCCAGATGCATTTTATTCAGGGGCCGTTTGGGATTTGCAGCCTCTGCTTCCAACAGGCTGTAGCCAACTGTGAATTTAAACTCCCCTCTCAGCCCAACGTGTCTGCTGCCTTGACACAAGTTCATGCCTTGATAGTTCACCCTGCTGCTTGCACCACTCTTCAACAGGATCCAATTCAGCTTCCTCTTCTTCTCCCATAAGCTCCGGGATGATGAGTTTGTGTTCCTCTCGAACACCAGATAAGTCTAACAAAGAGGGAGACCACCACAGACTCACCAAACCAGCAAAAGCTGCCACCCAGTTCCTTTTGCACTCTGCCTATGGGCATATGCACCTGAGCAGAAACGTTTCCCACTGGGATGTGCACTCCTGCAAAGGTTGTGGAGGGACAAGAGGTTGCGGGAACCTGCAGCATGCAGGACAACAGCAGAACTGAAACAAACTGGTAAAACTGGCTTTGCTCTGTATAGCTAAGGTGAAAATCATTACAGAAACAAAGATGTAAATGGTGAAATAAAACCAAATTTGATGTTATGTGGATGCAAAAGATGCCAAAATGGATTCTTAGTTAGGGGCTAGAAGGAGAAAGATGAAGAGGTAAGTTGTACAGGGGTCTGCGAGACTGATTTATTTGAAGGCAGAATCTTATGTGATTTTCTTGTTAAACTCACCTATCCTTACAGTGCAAAGTTATTATTTTTCCACCTGTCTTACTGTAAAAATATTTACTGCAGATAACACTGCTTTCCCACATACATCTACTTTTTAAGCCTTTTGCACCCAAGGTGCAATTTCTATCAGCGCTGAAACTAATTCCTCACATCCTACTAGTGACAATTCTGGCTGAGAGTGGTTATGTCAGCACTAGAGGCTCGTGGAGTGTAATGTATGAATATGCACCATACTGGTGCTAAAATCCATTACCATGGGACTTGTTAGAGGTTTCTTTGTATAGCTGCTTGTTCTCATTAGTCATGACTTTAGTGTCAGCATCAAATACCAGTCGTCTGACTCTCAACCTTTCCATCACAGGATCCCTTTAATAGAGACTTCCCATCCAGCAATAAAGGAAAGGCCAAGTAATCCCTGCCCACCACTTAATACTAATGCCTCTGCATGATAGCCATCAAAAAGTAAACAGTCCAGCGTTGTTCTAAACCTGGTGGAAGGCAGAGATTACATTTGTCTTTCAGGATAGAATCTACAAAACCCAGCACCATTTAACAAAATGGTAAAACTCTCCATGGCCTCTGGGAAACTAATATTGGTGCATTCCCAACACTGACCTACAAGAAGAGTCCCAAAACAGAGGAGCTCAAGGCCAGCTGCTTAGTTTTACTGAGGTTTGGTTCCTGGAAAAGTAGCACACGTCTCCTCCGCAGCTGGGGACAGAGGCAGGGAGCTGCAGCTGCCTCCTGAGAGACCTGTAGGCTCTGGGAAGAAATAGTTTTCCTAGATGTCAGTCTGAGACTCCAGTGAGGTCTGAGTAAACTGTGCTTGAAATCCTCACCCATCCAGAGTACCCCTGCTGTAAACCATCAGAAGCATCTGCACTAAAAGCCACCCCGTGGGTTTGCTAGGTGAATTCAATGCTCCTCTGTCTTCTATAAAAGAAGATGAGCTGCTCCCAGCTGGAACACAGAAGTCTGAATATCCTCTAAAAGCAGATTTTGCTTTCCACTGCAACTGCAATAGCCCATTTGTCTGTGAAGGGCCAAAATATATGTTACTGATTCATCATGAATAGCTTTGCCCAGCAGAGCTTTGTGTATTCTGCAGGATATAGAATCCAAGCAGCAGGGCTCAAAGACAGTGGAAGATATTTTCTTTCAAAAAAAAAAGATTATAAACAAGCTGTATGGTGTCTGTAACACCTTCTTTCCTCATTTGCAGCCAAAATTTTCCTCATGAGAAAATTTAGAGGGGACTTTGCTACCATATTTGTGGTGAAGCCACAATAAATCCAACAGGATATTCCACTCAAGGGAGAGATCCAGGGGGAAATGGTATAAATTGCCAGCAAAAGCAGAACTATTTCAGGGTGGTCTACTTAGAACTAACTTCTCTGCTTGTTGATTATGTTGTTGACAGTTGGCCAAGACTTTTTTCAGAAGTACCTAAAGTTAGCTCAAAAGGTCATACTTGGGAACGCAAATAAATGGCCCAAATTACACACACTCTGTGTTCTAGCAGCTCAGCCACTGGTATAATTATGAAGGAAGCACACTGCTTATTCATCTTGCTAAGCATTTTGAAGACCTTGGCCTTTGATTATCAACTGTCTGCAATGCAGTCGTTGTCTGATCACGACAGTTCTTAATCCAGTCCCACAAGAAAAGAAGCAAAACTGTACACCTGAGACTGGAAAAGGCATGAAAATGTAGAGCGAGATGAAGCTAGTTTCCTCAGAATGGCCAATCCAAGAGCAAGCTGCCAACATTCCCACTTTTTAGATGCTTGCCTGTCAGGGTAGGAGAGTCTCTTTCAACTCTTTCTTAAAAACCCAAGCATGGAGGATTTTAGCTTTGCTCTGCGGTATCATGTTGTTGAGGGACCTCTCCAGGAAGCAAGTGCATGGAATTAGATAGCGAAGGAGAGACCAAAGGATCTGAAACACAAGTGGTGGGATCGCAGTGGGATAGCACTGAAGAAGCTGGCACAGACCCAGCAAGCTGTTTGTGGTAATAGAAGAGAGAATTTCTACAAACCCTCATCCTCATTCCACGAGAGCAGTTGGTAGCTGTTAACTACATGCAGGCTATAAAAGGAGAATGAGAACTGTGGCCACCTTCAGCCAGAAGAAGAATGAATAAAATGCATTAGGTCTCTGACATATGAAGAATCAGAAACCTATACAAATAAACTATTCCTGCAGCAGGGCTCAGTGCCAGCAGCAACAGTCTGAACCACTAGTCTGCCTTGACAGCAATGAGATATGGCAGCTACTCAGAAGACATCACCTTAAAATCATAACAACAAAAAGTCCCCCAAATCTGCATATGGAGATAACTGTCTGGCTTTTTTGGGAACAGAAATACTTTAGCCATAGATAGATTAGTTTCTGGGTTTGGCTTTTGAGTAATTGAAGGAATCAGGCAGTGATTTAAGAGGCGTGGATCACCCGGAGTCTACACATGGCTTGGCTGCAGTAGCAGAGTTTACTGCTCTTATCTCTTCTCCCTTGATTTTAGAAAGACTGATCATCAGCACAGCAGGGTACATGCAGAAACCAAAAAGGTCCAGTTCTACAGTTCTCCTTTTTGCATAGACCTGCAGTAACTCACTTGGGTGAGTGGTCAGTGGAAAACTGATAGGAGACAAGGATCTGACCCCCATCTGGAGAGTCTCAAAGCAAGGAAAGGACAGAGAAGCAGGGCTTCCATTAATGCTAAAAGCATTTGTAGGACCAGATTCCCCCTCTTCCTCTGCAAATGTGTTTAGATACATCTGTGTATTAAAATAGAGGAGACCCCCCATAAATTCCTACCTACTGAGATGAACTCTGTGGTGGGGTGCAGCTAAAGTAAACAGTGGAGAATGGGAGAGCTGGGAAGAATGGATTTGCCCAGAGCCCCCAGTTAACTGTTCTAGTTCCTTCCTTCCTTCCTCTTACATTTTATTTTAATTCCTTCAATCAGCCTGTGTGTTTTTCTTCTGCAAATTAATCATTAGGGAAAGATAGGCTTTTTAGAAGGGTTAAAGTTGGCGTTCTCCTCCCAGGCAGAGTGTCCCAACTCAGCTCCTGATTGCTCTGCTGAGCACTGAAAACATTGTCATCTGCACATTAAAGGAGTTTTCGTTAGCTTTGAAATTAACTTCACACAAAAAGCTTCATCTAACAGCGGGCCTGTCTGCAGGAAGAGCAGTGTTGGCATCAACCACTATCTTTAGTTTCTTTCTCATCCTCTGTGACTGTAGACTGGTTAATCAAGATTCTTGTCCAAGTGAGTATGCCTCCCATTTTGATACTCCTAGGAGCACTGTTAATCCTCCTTCCAAAGGAGGACACACATTTAAGATTAACTTTTGTAAGAATTCACTGTGAAATGCTCACAAGCAGCCAAGGGACTTTCCAGGCTTGACACTTGCAGATCAGGTGTCCTGTGATTTGCTTGGTGAGACTGTTCTGAATGTTGTCCTGTCATTTACGGATCAAGTCTAAACATTTCATCATAACCTCTCACGTGCAAAGCTCCTGCCACTTCCTCCTTCAAATCCCTCCTTAAATACATTTCCTTTGAAAGGCTTCCAATGTTCCTCTGCTCACCAATAACATCTGCACCCACTTTATGGTAAAGTAATATCAGGGACTTGTGCCTAAAGGAGACTTTCCACTGCCTGTAGCAGCACCTAGTCTTCCATATGCTTGCACAGTGCATATGGACCTTAAGATCATCATTTCTTCCCCCCAAAAAACCAGAAACTGATGCACCCCTGGACCAGTTTTTGACAGCAGACCCTCTAGCTGAGTCCTGCCAGCAGAACGGCTGAAGGAAACAGCACCATCTTCAACCCATTTCTTGGGCAAAATACAAAAGGAACTATTTCAACTGTACTTAGGAATGCTTGGAAGCCTCACAAGTACACTTCTGACACAAGGAATGGTTGCAAGCCTCATAGAATAGAGATAGCAAAAATTAAACTACTTCTCATGACGCTCCCCTGTTATACAAGACATGCTTTCCCTGGAAGCTTAGGGCTTATCAGAATGGGCTTTCTGATCAAGTTTTTCAGCTTACCCAAATTAATTTAAATGGTTACTTTATCCTTTCAGTGTATATTTATCTCTCTGCCTTCCCCCTGCAAAGCGAGGCTGACCTGGATTTGTGCCCCAACACCTGATTACCGCTGACCCACGCGAAAACATCAAATGGATCGTGCAGTGCCTGTGCCCCCTTCACCACACTGATACCATCTTCCCTGGGACCTCACACCCCCAACTCCTCGCATCCCACTCCCACCTCTCCTGCTGCTCCATGGACTGATGTCTCGCTTCCCGCTGCCGCAGCCGCCAGCCGTAGCTGCCAAGAGCCCGCCTGCAGCAGAGGCAACAAGTGGGATCTGGCTGCAAAAGTGGCAGCAGCAGCGATGGAAGCTGCATGGAGGAAGTGGTTGAGGAGTCTATTTTCCCTAAAGCAGCACCTTAAAGAATATGTGTTTGCTTTAGGGGCACAATGCAGTATATCCATAAGGGGAGGGAGCATAAATGTTGAGTCTGACTGGGAATCGAGCTTCTTATTTATACACAACTCTGGACTTGTAATTCTATTTATTTAGATACCCAAATAAATGGCTCCTTTTTCTGCAGGGCTGAGAATGGTACTTCCTAAATATGGAAATAGGGTAGCTAAAAATAAATACATAAGTATGAAGACGTTAGCCTTATTCTAGAAAATGGAAGCAAGAGAACTACAGGAACTTCATGTCCAAAACACTTCTAAAATGTATCCCTCCTCCCAGCCTCCAAGAGCTCTGAGCAAAACTAAATGAAAGAAAGACAGAAACAACCAAAAACCTTTACAAAGATTCCCAGAGTGGAGTGAACATGTCAAGAAAGGGACAGAGAAAAGATGGCTAGTGATAAGTGGGCTCCCTGTGGATGAATAGCCATTTATGTTGCCAAAGGACAATATGAATTTGACATTGTTTTACTAATTTTCACATTCTTCATTTTATGGCAGCAATCCTCTTAAGCCAGCAGAAGACAATACTATCTAATGGCAAACGAACAATGGAAGCACTCCCAACATCCCCAGTCGCTGGGGAGGGTGCTGAAGCTACACAGCAGCTGGAGTTTTGCTACAGCCACAAGCAAATCTAAACACATACATGCAGTTTTCAGTTCATCTTCATATTTTTGGGAGTCCTTCGACGCAGCTCCAGAAAAGCTTTTCCAACATCTTAGTTTCAAACTGGAATCACCATTAAACCTATCAGGTTTCTGCCTAGACATGGAAAATCCCCTTGCTCGAATTCCCAGGCATATTTCTAATATCTCTGTTTAATTACAACCCTTAATTTTCATTTCATTTTATCCTGGCAGTTTTTTTTCAGTACATGTTTAAGTCATACTATCGAGTGGGCTAAACCCTTCCACGTTGAGAAACACAGATCTTTTTGTTCCCCAAATCCCCAGTGGTCCATATTCAAGATCAGAGAAGTAAATCCCTAGGTTAGTCGTTTGTATCCAACTAAAAGGCAATACCTTTTTTTTTTAAGTGCTAAAGTAGTTCTCCCAAATTACTGCAAACTGTGAGTTACTGTTTCACTCGACACAAATATTTCTGTCTCAAATTCCCCCTCTAAATGTCTACCATAAAGAAAAAAAAAAAGTGCCATGGCTCAGCCTGGTTTGAAGTATTTTTTCCAATCTTTTTGTCTTCTGTGGTGCTCGGTGTATTCTGTGTACAGCAGCAGCTCCCAGTGGCCACACTGCCTCTGCTCACTGGGAAATGCAGCTAACAGGGTGATTTTTGTTTCCTAGGGCTTCACTATGTTTCCATGCTCTTGTGCAACACAAGGCATCGGCCAGGCTCAGGTATTGGCTCTCCTGCTGCACAGCAGGATTCACCTTTCCTGAAGAGAGGGCTGCCCCCTGAGTTACAGAAGGATCTGGCAAGGTGAGGGTCATAATCCTTCCTTTGCTGAGTGGCCTTGCCCAAGGGTTCTTAGTGGGAAGAGTTTCTCCAAGCTCGAATCAGCTATCAGGGCTAATTTTGTGCTAATTTATACTGGTGTAACGCTAGGAATTCCTGACTTTTATCAGCTACAATCAAAAGGGGGTCTACTTCCTTTCTAAGCTGTTCATAATTAATTTATTTTCTGCTTTATCTGGAAAAATAAGTGTTTGCATGAAGTTACAGAAGTACTGTGGATAGGCAGCAATCTACAAATGGGGAGAATGCTTCAGTCCTCTCTGTAGGGAGGTTAGAGAGATGGGTAGGATTTCAGTATGCTAGAGATGAGATGCTGTTAACATTTCAGCTCTGATCTGTAGCTGACAGGCTAGAGCTGGGTTTGTCAGTGTGTGCAGAACCCAGTACCATGTTCTTCAACACTCACAGGATGGGTGTAATCCTCTGAGCTGCTGGACACCCCCTGCATCCCCTTTGGCCACTGCCACTGCTGGGCACAGCCTAAAAAGCCCACCTTTGAGAGAGAGCTGCTATTCAGGGCAGCTTAAGCACCTGCTTAGCTCCTCTTGAAGTCAAGATTGTCAGGCACGTGTTTCAGGACTTCTCTGAATCAAGTCAAAGCCATTATTTGGAAGGGAACTCACCTACTGAATTAATTCCTAATCCTGGTCATTATATCTGTGCTTACATTACCCCAATCCACAACTGTCTGGAGCTTTGGCTTTCCATGAAGCCTGCTGAAAAACAATCAGACCAAGAATTCAATCTCCAGCAGTTATAAAAGAAGCAAAGAAGTAAGATCAAACTTGTGCAGGAGTTTCCTGCCCTCTTCAAATATAAATCAGAGCACTGCTTTTTTTTTTGTTTCATATGGGTTTTAATCTCTGCTCCACTATAATTTCTCTGGCAAGGGAAACATCATACAGCAGTAACAAACCAGGCATTATTTATTTATTGAGCACTCCCTGTGTGACTGGCATTTACAATACTCAGAGCAAGACACAAGCCCTGTCTCAAGGGTCTTGCAGCCTGGAAAAATAACACAGTTTAGAGTCATTGGCCAGACAAGCTGAGCCAAATATGTGAACCTCAAACAATTCACCATTTACATTTAAATGATGTTTTGGGGTTTTTTTTTGCCAGCCTAATATAGACAGTCTTAGCAGATTAACAGTATTTGGGGAGAAAATGTAGACTTTTTCCACTGCAAAGTAGAAAAGGCAGAGGAAATGTTATTTTCCTTGCACCCAGAAAGACTAAGGGCACATGAAAAACCAGGGGATCCAATATTCAAGAGGACTGGGTGCTGGTGCTCCTTACAAGGTACAGTTAAAAAAAAACCCTGAAAATATCTGCCTATCTCTTCAGTCTGAAGTGAGATTTAGAAATGTGATAAATATTGATGTGATTTTGAAGCCCAGGACCTTCAGCCCTCTCCTCTTCATCATCTCTGCCTCTCTCCCACCAAAAAACTCCTTTTTTAACCTGTTTTGTGTTCTCCCTGGTAGGAAAATCCCACCTAAATCTAAACTGATTCTCTCCTTTTCCTCAAAGCCCAAAGAAGGACTGCAGCACAAAGGCAGCAGGATTATCTCAGAGGGCTTTATGAAGTGGGAGGAACCTGCTGCAGAGACTGCAGAGCAATCAGTTTTCTCTGAACTGTTGTGCAGCCTGTAAAACCAGGCAAGTAAAAGCCCCTATATTCTATTAGTAGCCAGGATCTCTGGCAATGATGCTTCAGTTCAAATATTACTTCGGATACAGGATATTCTACTGATTCTCCTGTTATTTATTTGCCTGTAATGCTGTCATACTGCACACTGCTTCTGACATGCTGTACACTAATGGAAGGAAAACAGTTGAAAAATTCAGTAAATCCTACATTGTGTGTTTAAATCCTGAAAATAAATTATCAACTTAAAAAAAAAATCATTTTAAAAAGAATTAAGTGTTATTCCCTGTCATTTGTTGAAAATCAGTGCTTTTCCTAACTGAAATCCTTCTGAACTAATGAGCTCAGCACATTAAAAGTGAATCCTGGGGTTAGATTCATATCCAAAGCTAGCAGAATGTTTCTTGGTTACGGCTCCTGCAGCTGGGAAATGTGAATGCCTGTGGTTATTCCCAGGGGGCAATTTATTTATGGTCCCCCCTGTGCTTGACCAGCTCCCTTCATGAATGCATTTACTTAGGGAACAGTAAAATAAAATCTTTGAGCACAGACTTCTCAGCTGCTCACAGGTCTCCAAGGAGATGGCAAAAGAGGTCCCTCGTTCCTCTGCTCTCTCCACCCTGCATGTACAGAAAGGTTTTGGTCCTGTGATGCAACCCCAGTGTATAAAAAGCAAACACTGTGCAACAAGAGCAACAGAAGTCGTCACAGCTACAGGCAGTTAACAGCATGAAATTTTGAAGAGGAAGCCCAAATTTAACCCCAATTGCCCTGTTCAAGTCTAGCCTAGAGCTGGAAAGAAAATAGCTGGGAAGAAAAAAACCCCACACTGTTGCAGGATGGCATTCGCTGCTTCTTCAATCAGTTCCAGACTCTCAGGGGTGAATGTGTGGCTGTTGCCAGCTTCAGAGACCTCAGATCACGTTGGGTTAATTGATCTCCTATAAACATAATCCTCACTCTTAGGAACAAGCAAACTGGGGGAATCAGGTCTGTCCAGTTGGATTTTCTTGCAGCGTTTTTCCCTTGGAAACTACAAAGGAACACACTCAGGCAGATGCTTAATGTCCTGAGTCTAGGAGGCACTTAAACATATGATTAACTCTGGGAACATGGTTCTGAAGCAGAAGACTTGTTTAAATACTAAAAGGAATACAAGAAAATGACTGGTTTGATTCAGGCCAAAGTGAAAAATAAATAAACAGATCTCTTGGGTCAGGCTGATATGAACACAAGAGGCTTTTTGACATCAGGGAGAAAAAGAAAGGTTGTGGAAGCTGAACCCAAGATGAATCATTTAGTGGCATTTCAGCTGCTACCAGTCCTTTCACCACCTTTCCTCATTTTGCATTCTACAGCAGTCAAAAGTGCTAAAGAAGAAGATAGGTAAAATACCACGGGTAAAAAAGCACCGAGTAAGAATGGGACTGGTAAGGCTGTAGAACAAGTGTCAGCACAAAAGGACCATCTGGAGGGGTGGTTTAACATGGCTAAACATATTTTAAATAAACATGCTTTTCTCCATGCATCCTACTACTTAGCATGTGCTTGGAAATGAAACTGAGCATTACTGTTTGGGGTTTTATTCCCTGAGGTGAAAACAATGCCCTGTTACTCATGGAAAAAAGAGACCTTACGTAAGTAGTACTTGATGGGGTGTACAGGGAGAGTTAAGTCACTTTATATGATGCCTCTGAGTAATGTTTTTTCTACCAGCACAGAGCTTTGTGTGCCTCCTCCAGAGTTAGATCCACTGAAGTGAAGCAGTTGATGCAGAATCTGGCCCTGGTCAGCTAGAGTTACTAATATTTAGTTGGTGTGACAAGCTTCCAAATATTGCCAAATAATATTTAATTGGTGTGACAAGCTTCCCAAATATTGCCAAAACATCTTGTCAGAGGAATTTTTCTATTAGTTTCAGAGGGCAGTGGTCTCTTCAGATAAGGATAGAGGCAATTTCACCTTCTTATGCTGCTTCAGGTATACACAGAAAAACAGCCTTACTGCAGAGTCCTCGAGGTTTACAGAATTAAGACACTAATCCATAGCATGGTACTTTTAGTTTTTAATTGTGCTTCAGTGGTTTAACTATCTTCTATTTTAGTTGTGGATGGTTTGATCTACAGTTCACATGAGCCTATCTCAGTGCCATCATTCATGGAAGAAACCCTCTGAAGCCAAGGGTATTACCATGTGACTGAGCTCCTCGGGACCTGGGGTGTCCGTAAACAGCAGAGCCCCCCAGTCATCTAATCCTGGGGAGAAACAGTGTCTCTTGGTTTGGATCTGTGGGTTTCTTACTGCCCACGTGAAGATGCAGTGGGGTCCAGTGATGTAGACATCCAGAAAAACTATTTTTAGACATAAATTCCCATGTTTTGCAGCATGCTGTCTTTTAGAAGTCAGGGCAAGCTTTGCTTTGGGGGCAAGCAGCACATCTGGAGCCACAGGAGGAAGAAGGGAGCTCCAATGGTTTAGATGAGTCATTGTTCCATCTTAATGGAAAACCTGTAAAATATCAAACTGCCAGAGAGTAATAGATCTTGTAGGGGGTTATTAGCTTTACAGGTCTTGTAAAAATTACTGGAAAAACGTAAAACTTTAACAGCTGAAAACTGAAAAGGTTTCATGAGCTTAAGCTTGGCTTGTTTGGATCGCAGCATCACTAGGTTTCCACAGCTGGGATGTGGCTCACACCAGCTGCACAGATTCCCAGGCTCTCTCAGTTTTGTTTAGCTGTCCTCCAAGGTCACAGGAAAGCTTGTGGTGAGTTTCCCTTCGAAGACAATTTCATGGAAAGATTTAGATCTCTAGATATAGCTGAGGTTCTTCCTCAGTCGTAGCTTGCCTGGTGATTTCTAAGTCCTAAAGCTGTAGACTGAAGTTTGCAGCTGATGAAACCACCCAGGAGTATTGCAAGTCTAGATTTAGATATATATGTTTATCTACACTGCATGCTCAAGAGGCGTGCTTACCAGGCATAATTGCCAGTCAGGAACAGCAGTTTAACTGAGAATTTATGTCCTATTTCCAGATTTGAAGAGGTATCACAGAAATTACAGACAAGATTGTGAACAGGGACAACAGCCATCGTTTGGGGTTACAGAATGGAACAACTGCTCTGACTTTCAGACTCACAGAGGCCACAATGATTGGCTACATCCAGCAACTACCAACTGCAGCAGCTGGCAGAGCTCATCACCTTGGTCCAAAGAAGAGCTAAATCATTCTCTTACATCACTTACAGATGCCCTAGGATGATGCCAGTTGGGCTGTTGTTGATGCCAAGGCAGTCAAAGGTGGCTGGATAGCCACTATGAGGTTGGTAAAGATGATGATGTCCATATAGAAAGTGCCTGCATAAGGTTTTCCTTAGAGCTGGTGAAACCACAACAGCCAGGCAGATCCTGCTGCTTTCTAAGCCTTTTCCATTACAAGTATAAATATTGCACCCCCGTCCCCCCCCAAAATGATAAAAGGAAAGAAAAAAGCCCAGGAAAATCAAGCACAGTTCAGTCTTGTGTACCCAACCCTGAGCCAAGTGCTTCAGGTGAACACACAGAACTCCCCAGGGGCTACCTGGATAACCAATAAACTATATGGAAAGTAAATCCATAAGAAAGCTGAGCTGCATCACCACTCATTTCTCTTTCTCTGGTAGGTTTTAGATCTTTGAAAAACTTCTATTTAAAGTGGAGCATGTCTACCCTGGGGCCTCTTCTACTAATTAGCCAGCTACAAATGAAGTATAGCACGGATCTCATCCAGCGGATGCAGGGATTTAGGCTTCAGTCAGATGCAGAGGTCACCCAAGCAGAAGCAGACTTCATAGTGACATCAAGACCCTTGGTTTGCCTTTGCCATTCTGAAAAGCAATCACAGTACTGTGACTACAGGCAACTTGCCCAAATACAGGGAAACTAACATCATTTGGGACTTCTGCTTGTGAAAACGTGAAGCTTTATTACTTTGCACTGAAGTGGCCCGATTCCTGTAGGAAGAGCAGAATGATTATAAATTAATTAGTGAGCTAGGGTGAGCCACAGCTGTATTTTGTTGATGGCCACTATAAAAGCACCTACTTTTGGCATTCTCCTTCTGAACTGTATGGCAAAGTAGAAGAGATTTAGCTAAAAGCTCCAAACTATTTCTAACTCGGCGTATTTTGCTCCCAGGTTTTCCTCCTTGCAAAAAAAACATTTGCTCTCTAGGTTTGGACATTTGATGTCTCTTTTATCAGATGACAGGTAATGAGATACACTGCCATGGTTTTCCCCAAAGCCCAAATGACAGAGGGACTTTCTGTGTCATTGCAAAACTTCCTGCACCAAAGGTCAAGATAAATCTCTTGGCAATTAAGCCTCAACTGCCCAAAGAGTTTGTTATTCCTGTAAACTTGTTACCAGACTAAGTGGAAGAAACAGCCCCAGTGAGCCAGCTCCTGTGTTATTTGTTGCATGACAACATAAACATCAGAGCTTAATACTCACTCCTTGCTAATGCAGTCAGATTCATTAGATAGGAGGAAAACAAAATTAATGGATTTGAGTTTACGGTGGATTTCCATTAGGGGCTTGTGTTGTAGCTGCCATCACATCTGAATTTCCTAGAAATGAATTGGTTTAACCACAGGGTAATTGTTGTTTGCAGAAAATAATTAATTAAGCCACGTAAAAGATTTGATAAAAGCATTTGGAAAAAAGGGAAAATTCCCAACTGCCTCTTCTTGCTTTTAGCACAGTGATATGTATCCCCTTGTGCTTGATCATAAATTGATGTGTAACTTTCAGATTGTGATATAGAATACACTTAGGGTCTCACAGTACAGAGAGTTGGAGAAACAAGACTTTGGAAAGGGAAAGCCTTTTTCAAAACACAGATTCATGTGTCACGTACTGTGACAAAATACACTTCTAGTACATGAAAGAAGTGACATGTCTTCTAAAATGGCACTGAGAATGAAAGGACAAGCCAACTTGGTTGCCCGTGTTTCTGAATTATTTTGCTGTCACGGATTCTTTTCACAGAAGTACCTTGTGTGGGATGGAGAACTGCTTACAAAGAAGGCAAAAAAGCTTCAGCAGTGGAATCTGTCAACCCTATCACAACAATATAGCCCTGGGAGGGACTTCAGGAGGTCACCTGCACCAAAACTGGATGATAATCTGACTCTACACATTTGTGTGACACCTACTGACAGTCCTTCAGTTGTGGCAATGTCACACCATGCCCATGACATCAAGTCCTTTAGTATCTTATGGTCACACTTTTTTAATAGCTCACCTGCATTTTGAACCCGTTAATTCTTGCCCTAGCTTATTACAACATGGAGAAGAAACTATTTATTTCAGATATGGATCTCCAGTCTTATCAAAGTACTAAAGGAACCCTGTGCAAGACACCCCTGGGTGGTTTGTTAGGATGTGAAGGCTGAGAAACTTTAAATATTGGAGGAACTGACTGCATCTGAAAGATGCCCTGCATGCTTTGTAATAACAGGAACAGTCAGAGCTGTATGCTTAGCATCCAGGCAAAGCAATTAAAAAAGTATTTAATGATAGACATGCATAACAACCAGTAGAAAAGAGCATACAAGCAGGGAAGGAGGTGGTCAAATACATGTGACAAGAAAAGGTGACTTGGTGCATCTGGACACTATGGTCACCAGCATACGTTATGGTACCTTCAGCTGCTGTGCATAATTAAGATCCTAAGCAATGAATTCTGTTCTGAACAGCATCTGAGTGAATGACAGAGAAGAGGTGGTAGAGACACACACACAAACACATTAAATCAACACGGCTCAGCGTGAGGCTGGCTGCAGAAGGTGCTGAATCGAATGGAGATCTTTTGCCAACAGTAGCTGACAGGGGAGGGTCACCGTCACTTCCCTTTCTGTTTAGAGAATTTATAATATAAATTCTGTACAGAGAGGGAAAAGCCTGGCCTTATCTCACCTCACTCTTCCTCCTCACGGCCCTTCTATCTACATAGACAGTATGTACACGTTACAGAGAATACACCGCGTGCGCTCCTGACACAGAAATAAAAGCCTCGCCTCAGCTCACCCTGCCTTACTGAGGCTCTTCTGGCTGTCTAGAGAATAAATACGGAGGGAGAGTTCTCACCTCGCCTCGTGAGGTCTGTTCCCCCCACGCAGAGCACACGCACCACTCTCCCTGCGTCCCAGGGTGCGTGGGTGCATGAGGCAGAGGTAACCAGACCACCGAGGCAAGCAGGAAAGCCCCAGCTAAGCAAAATGATGGGAGGTGTGTGTATAGCGCGCGTACACGGCCGTGCTCAGGGGCAGGGACGGAGAAGCCTCACGCACCCGCAGGGTCACGGGTGGGACACCCGCGGATAAGTGGGCTGAGCCGGGCCTGGCCCCG
>VWZY01005166.1:36956-82518 GCA_013399075.1 Chloroceryle aenea | reverse complement strand
GGGAGGGCCCGCTGGGCCGCGGCGGAGCTGTAACGCAACGAAGCCTTCTCCCTGAAAGGCGGCAGAAGGCGCCGGAGCCGCTTGGGAAAGGCGCGTCCCGGGCCGGGCCGGGGCCGAGGCCCCCGCCGCTTCGTGCGGAGTTAACTTTTAGGAAGGCGCAGCCTCTCCCAAGCTCGCTAAGGGAGTGAGGGAGAGGGTCTGGCTTCTTCCTCTCCTCGCCATTGGGGTCTGCTCGGTGCTGCGGCGTTGTGGGAACGCTCTGGAGGCCAAGGCACCTCCAGAGCTCAGCTCTGCCAGGCCTCGGCACTGGCAGCCGCGTCCGAGTACGGGCGGAGAGGCAGAGGTAGTGCAGAGGAAAGTTCGTACTTCGTAACTGTCGAGGAGCTTAGGAGTAGTAGGTGGGTAGGCGCTTGGGTTGGATCTTCGGCTTTGAGTTGGGCAAGCAAGATTGGACCGGTGAAATGCGGGCCGCTGGAAGACAAAGGTAGAACAGTTCACAGCCACGAAATGCTGAGAGGTGTTGAGACGAACCGTGCTATGAATTAAAATAATTAGCACGTAGATCCTCATTTTTAAATTGGTGCGCTATAAAATCAGTTCTTTTTTTAATAGACCTCGTTAACTTTTCGAAATGCCTTATGATTTTCATCCCCAGCTAATGATGGCTTCCTATCTAAGTTGGGCCTCTTGCTTGCATGGAGTTTTAGCTCCTGCTGTTAACTGTGTTTTCTGGTCGGGCTGTTTAGTGCACAGGCGTTTTTTTTCTGCTCAGATCAGTCTGCAGGGTCAGGACCTACAAAATGTTTTACTCGTGAATATTTATGTGCAAAGGGGTAGGTAGGCAATAGCCACTTACCTGCCTATAAATTTGCCACTTAACAAGCCTAGAAATTAATTTTTTAGTCGGTTTGCAAATAAAGCAAAAGTTACTGAAGTGAATTAAAAGGAAGATAATTAAGGTTAGGTTTTAGGGAGATACTGGTGCTTGAGGTGTGTCCAAACTTTGTTATTGTAATGCTGAGTTTTGTCGAAATTATTCAGTAAATGCCAGCTTAATATCAGGACAGAACTACTACAGCATCAATAACCTGGAGGTGGGTTTCACAGAAACCAATAGAAACTGACCTAATACCTTTTCCTTGTGTATTTTACTGAATGAAACAGTAATTTTAAAGAGCCATCATTAACTCTTTGTTATTTTAATTAACATAGAGTTCCCCTTTGCTGCTAATGTTCTTCAAACCTTGCAGGATAGTGGAGTTTGAATGTGAGATCCTCTGGTGAATACAGCTGATTCTGTCTTGGCTGAAAGAAAACCCTAGTGCATCCTTTCAGGTGTTTAGAGTGCTCTGTGTTTCAGTTCATAAAATGGGGGGGTACTTTGGGGTAAAACTTGGAAGGTATTTCACCTGATGAAGGAGAGCTTGGGTTTTTTTTCAGAAAGCAAGCAATCTTTCATGTACAGTGATATTAAACGAGATGTTCAGCTTTGGTTTTAATAAGTTTTGACCAGTTGAACAAACAAGTCCAGTTGAGACACTTAGAGACGTTAATTTTAGTCTAAATGCCTTTTTTTTCTATTATTTGTTAAAAAAAAAACATTCCTGTTTCTATTTTTTTCCCTCTTCTCTCTCAACAGTGCTCTCAGTTTGATCCTGTACTGAAATTAACTGGTTAAACAGAGAAACACCCCACACTTGCCAGTTTTTGGGCTGGTGTTCTTAAGTCTGGCTGTTTAAAATAAGGTTCTGCTGAAAGCCTTGCAAGTTGGGAAGGTTTTATTGTGGTACTCTTACAGGTGGCTTTGTAGCTAAGTGGAAAATGATCGGTTTCCTGCTTTCAGCATAATAAAATGTTGCTTAAATCAGTACTAGAAGATGATGTATTTCTCCAGTAGCCATGGAGGACTTCAGTGCTACCAATCTAATGTACTGCAGTGTCCTGCTGAGAGGATAATTGTACGGAATCCCTGTGGTCCTCCCAAAGATTTTTGTCCAGTATTTTCTAGAACTGCTTTGTAAGATTATCACTGGTGTCTTTAGTAGCATTCTGGGACTGTAATTTTCATTATGACATTCTTCAGCCTTGTTTAACATCCCTCCTCAGACTTCAGATCTTTTGAGTAGCTTCATTAAATTTGCTAAAGAGGATAGAGGTCTGAAAGATAGGAAATCCCTGAGTACTTTGCAGTAGTGGGAAGCTGGGTGACTGAAGGAGCTGGATATGAATCCCATAATTCGTATCAGGGGATACAGGAGGGTGCTGTGGGGGTAGGTAAAGGGCTGTTAAAAGTTACAGCAAACTAACAGGTGTTCTTGGCTAGAAAGGAACTTGGTGTAGAGTACACAGACCCCATGTAGGTGGGGTACATCTCCGTGGAAGATGGATAAATTATTACCCTGGTGAGAGAATGTATGGACATACAAATGAAACCTGTGTGACCCTAGCAAGGAAACCTTTACTAATTCACTAACTGATTTTTTTTTTGGTGGTGTTCTTTCCCCCCCACTTAGAAAGTGATAAGGCCTTTGGGATTTACCTGTTAATGCCTCTGTAGTTATGCATTAAAATGTTATAAAGTATTCATTTGGCTGTAGAAGGAGAGGTTTGGTGCTTTCCTTGCAGAGAGTCTGAGCAGTGCACCTGAGGTTTCTCAGCTGCTCTTGTGGAGTGTTTCTGAGAGATCAGTCAGGTGTTGTGGGAGGAAGGTAGAGTACTGAGCCATCAGGACAGAGTGCAATTAACCAGATTTCAAAATGACACTGAAGATGTACCCAATTTCCACTGCCCAATTATCTACTCATCATTTGTAGCTTCAGCTACTAATTGCAGTACAAAAATTACTTTCTATTCACATTCTTTATAATCAAATGGGAAAAAAAAACCCTCGCTTCAAATAATGGGAATCATTTTTCCTTTGTAATTGCAAATCTTGCTTTTAAAAGACCGAGAATTTGAAATCAGATATAATTTTTCAAATGTCAGGTGTGTCTGTCTTAGTGAGATCTTCATGGGCTTTACACTCTTGTGTGTTTGGGTATAGATTTAAGCCTGTATTGGTATTTAATCTGTCTTTATGGTGTGTGTTTTAAACCAGGGCTACGTAATTCGGAGGTGATTTGTCAGGCAACCTTTTATTTAGAAGTTAGGTGCTTCTAAACCAGTTTCTGAATTACAGAATAGTTAGTTTATTCCACATATTTTGGTAGAACAAATGCACAGGCTCCTCAGAGAAGACATCTTTTCTTGCAGTCTTAAGTGACATAGCTGCTTAAAGTAAGAAGCACCGACAGACGTAAGTTATTGGTGTATTTTTTGAGTTTGCTCTTTCAGACTTAAAAAAGCAAGTCAGAACTCTGCCAGAGTTCTTTTAGCTGTTAATGACTTGCCAATTCAAAATCATTTTCCTTTAAAGGAGAATAAACTACGGAGCTCAATGAAGCAGCTTCCACTTCTGCAAGAAAAGCAGAAGCATATTTACATACTCTTTTCCAAGACTCAGGATGTAATATTTTTTAAGCTCGTTATGCTTTCCCCCAAAGAGCCTTTTTGTCTCTTCACCCAGCAGTCCAGCATACTCTTGTTCATTTCTAGCTCCTTTTCTGCTCAACTTTTTGGGCTGTCAATTATGAATTTAATTTGATCAGAAAGCAGTTTAGGACGTAGAAAGGAACTCTTACAGGATTCCATGAACAAATTTGATACTAAAATTGCCTTGCAAGTTAATCATAGAACATCTGGGTGTCACTTGGAGAACAGTGACCTTTCAGAATTTCAAAACAATACTTAACATTTTGTAATCTTTATAAATATAAGGGCGAAAATCAACAATTCACTATTATCACAGCTGCTGTTCAATCTGTGAGTGGCCCAGTCCTGTGCTTGTGTTTCTGTTCACTGAGAGCTGGGAATTAACACCACAGTCACTCAGTGTAACGTAAGCAGTAAGGGGTGGTAATTTTGAAGTCATCCAGGGAAATGCATTTGTGGTTCACTAGAAAATAAAAAACAGGGTTTGGGACAAGAGCTCAAAGGAGAGCTTTTGGATTTGCTCTTGGTTGGTTGGCATTGGAAAAACCAGCTTGGACATAGTTAATGTTTGGTCTCTACCAAAAGAATACTTGTTTACCTCTTGCTGGACCAGTGTGTAATTAACCTCTAATGTTGCAGAGTCAGTTGCAGTGACAGCAGAGGCCAATTTCTCTGATACCTACACCTCTCACACCTGATGTAACTATCAGGCAGTAAACAGAAATGAAGTAAGTGCCTTGTCACGCACTCTGGAGTTTCATAAAAAATGGCAGCTTTCATAAAAGCATAACACAAAAGAACATAGAAGACACAAATAACTGCCCTGCAGCACTTTATCACCCCGTGGAGGATTTGTAGAGAAGAGGACCTGCCTTTTCATAGATGGACATACTGGTTTGAGTGCAGCTTTTCAGTTTCCATCTTCAGGCAGTTTCTGTAAGGCTCACTGTTGTATCCAGACACTTGAGACATCAGTTGTGTGCTTCCTGTTGGTCTCTATTTGTTTTTGGCATGGAAACCTCTTTCAGTAATGGAAGCAATCCATTTTGTGTTACTTCTGTGTTTGAAAATTGCATCAAATACCGTATTTTGCTTGTGTTATACCTGCTTTGTTCACTTCCTGCTGATGGAAATTAACCTCAGAAATAGTGACAGAAACCAACAAGAAATGTTAGAGTTCAGAGCCAGCCTGCACTACTGGCAGACCCACCTTTAATACATGTGACTTTTTCTTTTTGTTTCAGGTCCTGTGCAGACTCGGATGCCGTTTCCGTCCGGCTATGGCTCGCATCCTCCAAACTATAGTGTGCCCTCAGGACACTATTCCCAAGTGCCCAGTAAAGCTGCTGCTTCCCATTTGGATAATCAGTATACAGCCAGTTACTACCCTAACTACTATTCAGCACCAGCACAACATGTTATGACACCTCCTGTGGGTACCAACGTGTTGAATACACAGGAATCGCAGCATTTGTACAACAAAAATCCTCCCCATGCCGTGGGGTCAGCTGAAGGACCTCTCCAAGGAGCAATATCATCTGCATCCTACTTGCATACGAGTGCTCAGCCGTCATACTCAGCATTTGGTGATCACTACAGCACTTCTGTCAGCTCTCCAGTTGCATCTCAGGGATTTCCCCTCAATTCTGATCACTACACCATGCCTGCAGTTTCTAGTGCCGTGTATCCTCCCATCCCCTATCCTCCTGTGGCTGCTGGCAGTGTGTACGGGCAGGCATTTACCTCCCAGAGCCTACCCACCCTTGGACAGTTCAAAGAGACAAATGCATTTTCTAGCCAGAGTACATCAGTACCTCATTCACTTCAACAGCAGGTTCCTGTGGGATACAATACAACGTTACCAACTATTTCCTCTGCTCAGGCTGTTCAAGACAACCTCTGCAGGAGTCTCACTGGATCAGTTGCAAAAGTAAACAACCAAATAAATACAGGTATGGGGTTTTTGAAGGACAGTGAACTTCCAGATGTGTCTGGGAAATAGCCAGAATCACGTGCTGGTTTGTACTGGTTTGCTATGTGGAATTCTGTATCATCATTTTGAATTCTGTCCTTATTTATTCTTGAAGTGTTTCTCATTTGGTTATCTTAATAGCAGCTAATTGTAATCACTGCCTTGTGTCTCAGGAGATGCAAAAAAATACACTGCTTGTGGGATTTGTAGTGGTGGTAAGGGAACATTCTCATGCAGCTTTGAAGTAACACAAAATTTCTGAAATCTGTTAATCACAGATACTTTTTCTTCCCCTTTTCTGGCTAGAGAATTCTTCGAAGTCACGATCTAAGTTGATTCTTCAGATTTTACCCAAGTGTTTCACACATATTTTTCAGAAAGTTCAGAAAATGTAGAAGCCTGCATGGATTTAGAGGCAGTTGGAATATTTTTGATAAGCATTTAAATGAGCTATTCCAGTGGTTTAGCTGATTTTTGTAAGCAATGACTTGACATTTTTAGTATGGATGTAGCTGTAGACACCGATCCACTGTTTCTCTTACGCTTGAGTAATACTGCACTATTTGTTGTTTGCCAGACTGGAGGTGTTGTTACCTAAAGCACTTTCAAACTCTTTCTGAGCTTGTAAAGCTGCTGAGATAAGCATGACCTGTGCTTCCCTGCACGCTGGGCTCATTTGAGGAACTGATCTATTTGGAGAATAACTCTTCCCTCTGAGTCCTGGCTCGACCTCGGCACGCAGATGATTCTGTACTTGGTGACTGGGAAAGAGCAAGTAATGACAGCAACCAGTAGCTGATGGAAGAGCTGAACTATTTTATTACTAAATTCTAAAGACTTACACCATTTTTGAAGTCTGGGGCTAAACAGTCTCCCTCCAATAATATCTGAGCTTTTTTTTTAGTCTAGAATTCAACATCTTTGGCTAAAATATATTAAAACTCCAATTGTTAACAGCACCTGGCTAATAAAAGGTGGTGAATAATTGTTTGGTCCTGGTATAATTTATTTACTTTTTGGGTCTCTGATATGCTTTATAAACTTCCCAGTGCAGTCTTATTGTTCTAAGAGTAATTTTCTCTATAATATTCCAATTGCTGTCATTGCTGCTGTGGAAGAAGACTCTTTACAATCCTTAAATTATAAATAAGCAGATCTTTAAAAGACTGTCACTCAGGATACTGCTGTCTTAATGTGGTTTTCAGTCCTAGTTTTTTGTAGTTGGTGAACAGCAAAAGCTCTCTGTGAGGAAAGTGGATCATTCTTCATATAGAATGATATGTTTTGAATCTGTGTGTTTAAACAGGACTTAGGAAACTTAGGCTGGCATGAGCTTTTCAGGATTTTTGTGATTTCTGAATTGTTTTCTACTAGAATCAGAAAAAGTTGCAGGCATTGGACTTAAAACTGTTGTTTGTTTTTTCTTCCAGCAAGGAGTTTGTGCAGGGGCTTGGAAAAGCCCTAAAAATGCTAAATCTATGTAGATGAAACCCCTGAGGTGCTGTAGGTCACATCCTAAGAGGGTGGAAATGCAACAAAATCTTTTTCTAACACTGGCAGCCACTCTCTGAAATTGCCCAAGTATTTTTAGTGAAGCTTGCTGAGATTTCACTCAAGAACAATATTTTAAGAAGAATCTTTTTGTTTGTAGTTGACTTGTTTTGATGAACAGCAGCCAGTGAGAACAGTATACTTGCTTCAGGAAATGTGAATAAAGGAGAATAGAAATAGTTAATTTGAGATTTTTTTGCTTGCTGGCTGTAACTGGCTTCCTCTAGCAAAAAAAGCCCTTTTCTAGTTTGAAACTCTGTATTTCAGCAGGATAGTGTTGGTATAAATCTGTTTAGAAATGGTGTTATGCTATGTAAATAGCACACTTTGTATTATTTAGATTGTTTGTCTTTCTAGGTCAGCAGTTTTCCTCAAATGTTTTTTCCAGCTTATTTCAGCTGAAAGTGGTGCACTCTTGTTTTTCTTGGTGCTTTCCAGTCAGTGTGGAAGTTAGCTGGGATGCCTGGTTTTTACTGGGCTCTTCTCTGCCTCTCTGAGGAGCACAACTCCTCCTGTGGGTTTAGGGCATGGGTCTCTCTCCTGTCTGGATCCTTTCTGCTGCCCTATGATAGTAGGCAGTCTGCTTGAGCAGGAGGCACTTTTAATTTCTTTATCTCATGCACACAGTTCCCCTTATGTCCGACCTGGCTCTAAAGTCCTTGCTGCCCCAGTTCCATAGGAATGTACACTGTAATCCTGTAAATCTGCTAATATAGGTGTGGGTGGAAAAAGGGAAAGGACTGCAGCCCAAATACAGAAAGGCAGGGAGATAGAAATTGGATGTTCTGGTGGGGAAGTGGGGGCAGGAAATCAAGAGAAAATCAAGGCTGCAGCTATAGCAATTCAAGAGAGATGGTTCTTGCACCTTTTCTTGAGATGATACCACAGTAGTACACTTTTTAATTCCTACCTGAGGTTCTTAAGTTGGAAATGAAATGAATTTAAGTGATAGTGTATAGAAAAAAAAGGTAAGTGCTAATCTGCACAGCTGTAACATACCTTTTAGCTGGAAGTCTTTATTGCTACATGACTGTTGCAGCCAAGTCGTATACTTGGTCATTTTTAGTGCCTTTCATGGTTGAAAGGCATGAGGGAAGACTTCAGTGCACATTAAAGGTGAGAGAGGTGGAAGGTGAGAACCAGAAAATACTGTGTCACTAGGATTGGGTTTTATATTTATTGCAGCCTGACAAAGCTCTTGGATTCTCGTGGCATTGGCTGGTGGGAATGTTGAATGGCCTGATTGGGCTTGTCTTGGATAAGTTGATGGGAAGCTTGTATTGTAAACTGATGTTCAGTCTAGCTTTGTCTTGAGCTAAACCACACCATCCAAAATTGATCAGTACTTACATGACAGGGTGCAATCTTCTGACTGGCCAGAGGAAAAAAAATCAATTGATAGCATAATTACCAGAACTGTAGATTACCTCATGTGATGATCATTACTACTTTGGTCTTGGTTACTTATGGCTTTCAAAACCTTTCCTGGCTCATCAAATAAAGTTTAACATGTAATATTTAAATAAGGTTTTACATGCTCAGCTAGTCTGGGTGTAAAAATAAATAAATTTTAATAAATTTACATGCTCAGCTAGTCTGGGTGTAAATTGGTTTTGGCTTTTAACATGTGACACTGATGTGACAGCATTTAGCATGCTCTGCAGCAGCACTTGAGGCTGCAAGCATTGCTCTGTTCAACTGAAGTATGGCAAATACTGTAAACCCATAAAAAACCTCTCTGCTGCAAAACCTGGGTGCACACACAAATGCTACAAAGAACTTCCCTTGTTGTCTTGCATGTCTTGCTTGAGGAAGCTGTGTAGCTACCCTAGCAAGTCTCCAGGACGTAAGGTGCAGAAGCAGAGGTTATAGGAAGTACATTTTAATAGAAAATGTGGTACTTTGGAGAAATAGATAGGAGAATTTTGATAACACTTGTGAAAAAGTGCCTTCCCTTCTTCCCCCTCTAAAGGAGGAAGCCTTAACTTCCCTGTCAAGTCCTTTCAGAGAGAACTCCATTATTTCCTAAGTCAGGGGCTGTGTGGACTACATGGCTACACATGCATCCTCTAGTGAATGCTGTAACTTAAATTAGTACAAATGCAAACAGTTGATTTTGTTCTTGCTTAATTTCTGTGTCTCTTTACTGAGTAGTATTGGTGAACTGTTTGCTTTCTATTTTTAGCAGCTTGGTCTGCCAGGTTTGGGGTTTATTTTTAGCAAGAATCATAATGTGATGATTTTTTTCCATTCATAAACAAAGTGCAACCCTCTTAAAAGCGAACTTCATTGAAGTTAGAGTGTCCATATTTGATAGGAATTTCAACTGGACTGTGTTAAATCTCTCAAAGCACTAATCTGACTTTTTTTAAGCAGATTATATCTAGTCCAGATGTTCAAAAAACCTCAGAAGTTCTGTGGAATGCTCAGGGTTGATGGGAACAGATTGCTTGGAATATGGGATTGATAATTGAGTACCAAAATTACAAAGTGCCAGCCCTGTGAGGGGGGCAGAGTACTGGTCCTACTGCACAGTTGACTTTCAGGTTTCCTGCCTATGGGAGAAGCATGGAGAGGGAGCTATCCCACATGGCCTACATTCCTCTTGCCTGGGAAGAGTAACCTGTGAAAGCCTGGAGTTGTGGAGATGGATCAGAAATGGATCAATTTAGTTTCTGTTTGATCTTGATTTCAATAAATCACGCTTTTCTTTTTGCTGTTGTTAATTTGTTCTTTTAATGGAGTTTTAACATTATAGGTATTAAAAAAACCAACCAATTTTTCTATATATACTTGTTTGAAGGCATTTCTCTTTGAAGTACAGGTTTTTGTAGTTCTTGTGAAATCAACCGTGATTGCTTGCCTTGTGTAATTGACTGTGCAGATACAAATGTTCCTGCTTTCTGCTGTTGTTTTCAGGTGGCGTTGATTCTTCACAGCCCCTGCACTCTGTGAGCCAGAGCATTCCCTTTACCAAACCTGGGGCTGGAACATCTGCTTCCTCTGCTGTCATCTCCTCGGGAAGGACGCCTGCTCCAAGCCTTTCTTCACAGCCACAATCTTCACCTTCTGTCACCCAGTCACCGGAGCTGGCCCTTCAGGAAGGTACTAAAAGGGAATGGGAAGTTACAGTACAGACTTCTGCACTGTTCCACACGTGCCCATGAACACTGGAAGCTTTGTTGCTTCTCTTCTGCTTGTGTCTGACTGGAGTACATCTCTCAGGCTCCCTTTGTGTTACTGTTTTATACCACCCTGCTTCTAGCTTCTCTTAGCTCTTCTGTTTGATTTCCTTTGGCCATATGTCATCTTTGGCTTGTTCATCTTGCTGACAATCTTATATTTCTCTTCATCATTCTCTTCTTTTAGTTGCCTTATTCTTCTGAAAAGTTGCTTTGTATTTTAACTTCTTGGAAGAAGGCCTTAAAAAATAGCTTTTCTAGTAAGTCTGGATTGAAAAATCAGGTGTAAACTGGCAATTTGCACTGGGAAACAGAACAAGGTGGAGAATTAAATTCAAACTGATAGAATTGTTTTGTTATTCCCTAGCTGAAAGCTGCTGCAGGAGCTCTCATGGGAGAACACAGGAGTTTTTGTATAAGCTCCTTCCTATTTTGATACCAGCCCCTAACAAGGAATCAGTTGGGTTTTGAACCTTCTTCAGCCATGCTAATTCTGCCCTGATGTTTTCACTCCCCTCTTGACTGTTCCGTGTTTCTGTGTCTAGTATTGCAAATCTGGTTTACTGCACTGTTTAGGTTTTTCCTGGTTGTGTTTTAAAATTCTTACAGAAAAAGGAACTCTATGTGTGAGGTGGAATTAGGCATTCATTTTGTCCAGAACAATGTGATAGGCTGAGTGTTCAAAATAATTATCAAAAGCATGCTCATGTCACAGCATACTTTTTATTCCTACATTTGAAAATCCTCCAACATAAATGTCTAAATTTCCCCCTTTCCTCCTTTTTCTGGTGGAGAGGAGAATGTAAAGAAGGAAGTTGTCTGTGGCTCAGCTGTGAAGTAAAACCAATTTTTGGAATTGTGCTCAGTTCTTGCAGTTTATAGTTGATTTTTGGACTGGGTAGAATTTGTATTGTAGCTGTGCTTCCTTCTAGAAACAACCTTGCTTCATCTTCTCAAGAAATCACAGAACCATGTTTCTAATGAGAAAAGGGTTTTATCCCCAGCTGTGCTTGCCTTGATGTGTAATATATATGTTCTTCAGTGACTTTAGACAGGAGTATCAAATGTGAATACTTGCTGCATTTAATACAGATCACTTCTGAACTCTTCCCCATATCCAGATACTTCCATATAAGTGAAGGTTAATGCATTATGTAGCTGAAGGAGCATGGTTTAAAACCAACAATCTACCTGTGTCAGGATTATAAAGATAAGTCATCAGGAGTTGGCATTGATCAGGATGTATTTACATCAGTAAAATCAGTAATAAATCAATGCACGTGCTCTCACGTGTTTAGACAATATTTTTATAGACTTCAAACTCTTTAGTGTCATTTGAGGAGTCAGAAATGCATAATACACCCTTGCAATACCTTTTGATAAATAATTAAGTGTGATAAACTTTATTTGTAGACATGACTTAGTGGAAAAAATGAAAATATTTATCTGGATTGTTCTAATTCCAATTGTGTTTCTCATGCAGATCTTAAATGAAATGATTTTTATTTATAGAGTCGAGTTGTCTACAAGGAATTATTCTGGAAAACCAATTTGAATTAATTTTGAAAGTTGATTTCATTCACTTTAACTTCTATGTGGTCATTCCTGTACAGAATTAAACCATTATCATTGTACTTGGCTGAGCTCTGACAGGACAAAAAGCAAACCCTTAAAACTTGCTATTTAAACTTACAATAATATTCATACATATTTAATGTAGACAAACTAATTTACTTGAAAAGGGCATCTTAGAGGTGAACTTTGAGCATGCATGTCCTGTCTGGGTGTTATTTGTAGACTTCTCTGGGTTTTATGTTGATGTCTCATCATGAGTAACAGAAAATATGTTTAAGCAAGGAGTTAAAGAATGGAGGAGAGTTTAGAACTTCTCTTTGGAATAGATCTTAATGCTCGAGTAGATTTATTGAAAAGAGAAGGGTTATGGATAGAGAGCCAGTTAAAAATCTTCCAGATATCCCTTATGTTTTCCATGTGGTTATTTAATTGGCATTTTTTGGTGGCATCTCCATTATGAAACTTAAGCCACATAAAATATATACTTTACATTTAAAAGTCCTTCATGAGATGGGCAATTGTACTTCAAATACCTCCAGAGTTGCTTTATTTCATAGGCAGAGGAGTTGCTATCCCAGTTTATCCTTTTGTGTCCTCCCACCTACACTTTTGGGTGTCTGTAAACTGTGGTGGGATAACACCTTAGAGTGCAATGATATATTGCAGGTACACTGGTAGGAGGGTTTAGAAATTTCTAGTCCAATAAATCTGTGATGATTTAAATTACATGGTTGCATTTTAAGCCAGACCTGTGAAGTAATCTCAGAATAAATAATTACTTGGGAAATAAAAGCTTTTGCAGATTGAAGTGTGGGACATTTTAACATTATCAGCAACCCTGTAAAAGATGCTAAGCAGAAGGGAGTTGTCACAAGAGGAATCATGATGAGGTGCATGCTGGCACTTGGAACTGGGGTCTTCAGCCACCTGGCTGTTTTCTCCCTTGTACTGGTGGGATTGGTGAGCAGTGAACTGGAATGGGAGGCTTCTCCACCTGAGAATGACTTTTAAACTGGGTTATTTTTTATCTCCATCAGTTCTCAGATTGGTTTTGTGGCTGGGCAGTTGTGCTGGCACAATGTAGGACTTCTTAAAGGTAGAAATGTGCAGTACTGCTGGCAATAAAAAAAAAGTATGCAAACTCCTAAGGCTGGGAAGAGTCAAACCAGCTCTGCCTCCAGAGGATTCATAGTGGTGTAGTTCATGAATCCTTAACTTCTGTGTCACTAGAATATTTTTCAGTCTCTCTTTCTGTCTTCTTACTGAACATGTGCATCCATTACCTCTGTGACTAGTGACTGGAAAAGGGGGAGTTTTAGCAGCAGAAGTTTGTTTCTTTTCAAAAAAACCATTCCAAAGGAGCATGAGTAGAATGACAAATTCAGTCTTTTTCTCTCATCTGCACATGCTTGGGGTGTTTCCAGTGTCATGCCCTTTTCACATAGTTTTACTATCTTTCTTCTCCTGTCTGTGTACATGGTATTTGTTAGAGGTCTGTCTTTTCACTCTTGCTCTGTGCCCATCTTCTTTTACTTTGGCTCTCTCTGTTTCAGTGCATCTCTTCTCACCAGCCTGACTTTTTCCATTTTACTTGCATGTCAATTAGTTTAAGTTGTTTTATCTTCTTCACAATAATGTGGTGGTTCTGTCTTACTCCTCAATAGCTCTTCTAGATCTGAGAAAAGACATCTTCTTGGCTGTAGCCTGGTTTTGCACAGAATGATTTTCTTGTATCCTCCTCAAGTGCATCCAGTAGCCTTCATAAAAGATGGGCCTATGAATCACTTGAGTTAGTCCTGGGTTTTAGCAGTACAGAGAAACTGAGGTGCTCAACCTCCTCTCTTGCTCTTGTGTTGATTTCTGCCTTCATTGTGACTACTGGTACTGTGAAAAAACCTTGTCTGGATTTCTGGGAGTATTAATGCACTGGAAAATGTGAAATAATGTCAGTCTCTCTCTTGCACTAACCTCTGAGGAAAGTTCAGCTTCTCAAGAGTGTTGAGATATGGTTTTGTTCTGTTTTCTTTTTGCTGTCACTGTTTGAATAGATACTCTTCACCTCATTTTTTCTTACATGAAGTTGAAGTGGGTTTCATTTGCTAACCCTTTTTTAAAGAACCATGAAGCTAACAGCTTTTTTAGCACATAGTTGAAATAAAATCAAGGTTGATACAGTTGATTCAAGCTGTGGATGAGGGAGTTATTAATTCCTGTGTTTTCAGACATGGCACTTCTGTCATGATTTTTAGTGTTAAAATAAAGAATGTGGTGCCACAGTGCTTCTCTGGGGAAAAAAGCTCCCAAACTCTCAAGAGTCTGAAAAATTTTGAAGAGTTTTGAAGGCTTAAGAGACTTTCTTGCTGTAGCAATCCAGTGGATTGCTGAGAGAAACAGTGATCCCTTGCATTTGTTTGGAATGTCTCTGCCTGACCACAAGCACATTTAAAATCCTTGCTAACTCTGCCTCCTGACAAGAGAAACTTCAATATTTCTTGGAGATGATGAAATTGAACCAACAGTGATTAATGTAGGAAATTAATTATAGGCCATTGCTGCATGCTTTACTTACCTTTAAAATCTCATATGTGTTGCTTTTGTGTATTGTTCACATGTGCTTAGACAGTGTAAAAAACAAACCAAAGAAAGACCAACAAAAAACCCCCAAACCATTACCCAAACCCCCTGTAGATGATGGTTTGGAGGTGACAGTGGTAACAGTTGTTGCATCACCACCAGATCTTAAAAGTGGATAGTGTATTGAGGTGCTGAAATACAGGTCTGTGAGCCTGAATGGAAACACTGATTTAAAAATAAGACTTACCAAGTTTTGGGGTTTACCTGGTTTGATTTCAGTGACTGCATTGCTGAGGTGTACGTTTGTGCTCTTGTGTGTTCCAGAAGAAATACATATCATTGATTTCTAACAGTTCAGGATTCCTATGGGAATTGTTTCTGTCCTAAAAGGAGCAGGTGTGCCAAGGAGGAGTTTAATAGTAATGTTTTCATCACACAGTTTGAATTTATCTAGGAAGGAACTAATTTATTTCCATGTTTTAACTCTGAAAGCATTCCAGTGGACAAACTGATACTAAATACACATATAGAAAGTCTGTTTGTTTAACTTCCTAACATGCATGTGCATACACACACATATATATATAAAATCCTCTGCAAGCTTCCATGTGCTACTATTACTTTGCTAAACCAGCCCACTAAAAACTGCTTCAGCTGTACTGCTCTATAGTCTTACATGAGCTATAGTTCTCCAGCCCAGCGTTGTAGATTTCACTTTGTGCTTGTTGGGATTTTCTCTAGAACCACTGATTTCTCTCACTTTGAATGCAATGATTTGTGACTTTCGTTTCTCATCTTTCCTGTCTGTCTGACTCTTAATGTTTGTGCTTTCCACTTCACAGGCATGCAGTATGGTGGATATATTAATAACCAAGCTAGCTCTGCACCAGCTCCCTTGTCATCAAGTTCAGATGATGAGGAAGAGGATGAGGAGGATGAGGAAGCAGGTTGGCTTTAGCTTTACACCAGTATCTTGTTCTGTTCCATATTTCCATCCCCTGAAACTGCTTTTCCTTTAAGACAAAACATCTCTCCAACTCATCATGTATCAAGTGAACGAGAAATGTCCTGGCTGTTAGTACAGTATATAAAAAAAAGTTGTTCAGTGGTGGTCAGCAAATGGTTGTTGTGGTGATCTTAATACCAGATGTTTTATGTATCTAACAGAGTCATATTCACAACGTTCAAGACTCCCATACTTTTAATATTTTGATTTGCAGCAGGCTTTAAACTCTAACTGAAGATAACTGCCTCTAGAACTTCACCTGCTCATTGCTCATGTTAAGCAGCTCGATGCTCTTTGTACCATTGCACTGAGCAGCCTTTTCTTGGCTCTCAGTTTGCACACAGGGAACTCTTACAGTTAAGATTGTAAATATTGAAGGGCAATAAGTGTGCTTTTTTAAGACAGTAAATTAGTCTGTGCTGGTTTTTTTCACCTTCTAAAGTATGTCTTTATGGTCAGGCACAGAGGTTCAGTTGTAACCTGATTGCTTTGTAGTGACCTTTAGAAGTTTCATTTCTTTAAGAGTAGTTTGTCTTGATTGATTGAAATGTTACACTCTTGGTTGGAAGGATTCTGCCTGTTTTGTCAGAATGACCTGGTTTTGTGAGTTTGATGTTTCTCACCATCTAAGTTTCTTGAATGGTAACTTTTTTTCTTCTAACTTATAGTCTTTACAATCAATATATGAGTGGTGATAGTTTAAAAAGCTTCTTGAGACTTCTACCCTTGTGACAGATGGAAGTAGTAGAATGTACCTTGTACTGATCCAGGATGTACCTTGTTCCTGCTCTGGCAGGGAGGGTTGGACTCGATGATTTTCAGAGGTCCCTTCCAGCCCCTACCATTCTGTGATTCTGATACACTACTGCTGTTTGTGTTTGCCAGCTCGGAGTACTAATTTGGGATACCAAACTTTTGTAACTTTCCCTTTAAGCTTGTGGTGCTCAATGTAACTAAACAGAAAAAAATCAGTGCCATGTAATTGAGTTTTATTGAAATTATTCAATCCTAAAACTAGAATACTGTGAAAATAGCTTAGTGAATTCTAATGATACCACGAAGAATGGAGCAGACTGTTGACATCTTCCAGCTCATAATGAAGAACAGCTTTGTGTTATCAATTTGAATAATACTGATGCAAGTGTTATTTTGAGTTATTAGTAGAACAGTAGAAGAAAATCAACGCTGTTGTGCTTTTTCCAAAGGGCATTTTAGGCCAAAGACACTTTGCATTGTTCCTGTCAGAGGAGGATGGTATTTGGAGGCTGCAAGAGTATCAGTAGAAGTTATGTTATTACCCCCACCCCTAGGAGAGCACAAATATTAGGGTACTTTCCATATCCTCTGTAGTTCTTTCTTTTTCCCATAACTGGTTCAGTTTCTTTACTTTCTTACCCTTTGTGTGATTACACATTCAGTCCTTCAACAGGCATGAGTATTGGTATTCAAATACACAGTAACACTTGAATAACTCCTTTCTAAATCTGAGGACACTTCTTAAATTTAGATACCTTTTTTTTCTTCCCTAAAGCTGTGAATACAATTAGACTTGAGCAGCTAGAAGAAATGTTTTTAAATATATTTTTGTTTGCAGTGTTTTATAGTAAGATACTCAAGATCTATGCATAGGCTAAACTCCCAAGTTAAGCATTTGGAATCCTTTCAGTACTAACAACTACACAGAGCCCATGGGCTTTTTTACTTTTGCCTAGTCAACTTTTGTTATTCATTTGATCAAGTCTAGAGAGAACTTTTAGTTTAATAATATTTCTAGAAGCAACTTTTTTCTTTTTCTTTTCTTTGTCCTTTTCCCTTGGATCTCTCTTGCTATTTGTTGGGCATGTGCTTCCTTGTTTGGTTGGTTTTGATTGTTTCTCTCTTCTTTCACCTCCTCTTTGCAGTGTAATAGCTTTCAAGTCTTGGGGCTGAAGTCTTTGGATTCCCCCCTCCCAGGACCTTTCTTGATAGTTTCTTACTGAAGTTTTTAGGCAAAAATAAACAAAACAAACTCAGTCTCTTATTTCTCAAAAATCTGCCTTTTCTGAAGCACCTAACCTTGAATTCTTTTCCTTCCCCAGCAATTGATAGTTCCTCTACTACAAGCAGTGCCTCTCCTGTTCTGAACAATTACGATGCCCTGGAAGGAGGTGGCTATCCAGGTAGGCAGTTTGTCCCATGTTAATTCTGAATTGTTCATTTAAAGACTTAAATGTTTACTGTTGTGTTTTGGTTTGTTTTCCCCTATTTCTGGTGTTGTTTATTGTTAGTTAAGTAACAGGTTTAAAGGAAGTGCTTATGGAAGGAGTAGGGGCAATATCAGAGGGAACATACATCTCTTTTTCTAATGCTTATTCACTGTTTCAACAGTAATGAATGGTCTCTTGTGCTATATATCAAGCATAAATCTTGGAATAAAATGTGGTTCTAAGCAGGTTTGATTTCTTTTTTTTTTTTAGTTGGTTGAAATACTTTAAATTTCTCTTTTTCATGGTAAAATAGCATTTTTCTATTAATAGTAAACACTTGACAGTGTTGCTTACTAAGCATTCAAGAAAGAAATAGTAAGTATATTCAACTCCTGTTGGATTTCTTTTGTCCTTCCAGAGGCACGTTCTGTGACCAACAGCCCAGTTCCTCCTCCATCAGTCCCCCAGACCTCAAAAGCTTCTAAGCCCTTTGGTTATGGATATCCAGCACTGCAGCCAGGCTACCAAAATGCAACACCACCTACTCCTGTGCAGCCCAGTAATCCAGGACACCATCCTGGGTTTCAGCACTATCCACAGGTTTGCATTTTTAATGTAAAAGTTACTTCATATAGAATCTTTTTTCTGCATGATATATCTTTTTTTTAATGTCTTTTTATATTCTATTTTATTTGTTATATAATTTGAGGCAGTAAATGTTAAGTACAATAATGATGTCATAGCTCTGGATCTTAATTTCTTACTAGAGGGCTTTGGAATTAAAATTTAAGTGTATATCCAAATTGTCAGGCTTAGCAAGTTTGCTTGCTTCACCAGTTCCTAGAAGCATCCACACTGGTAAGATGTCAGAGCTGTACTTCATTGAGAGGAAGCCAGGAAGCAGCAGCATAATGATCAGCAAACAGACACGTTTGAGCAGGGTGTTACTATGGGCATTAAATCACCTTACAAGCAAAGCATGGCACAGAGTCCAGACAAAGGAGCTGTGCAGAGCATGTGCTGAGTGTGTGGTGGAGCAGCCTGCTTGCATCTGCTCTGTGCTCTTGCTAAAGAGAGCAGTCAACACCCCAGGAGTCGTTCACAGTCCCGTGGCTCCCCTTGCGTGTGAGAGTCACCCAAGAGCAGTGCAAGCTGCACAAGTGGCAGATGCTGAGGCAGAAGACAAGTGCTGAAGCAGTGCAGAGCAGTGTCTGTGGGAAGGGGTGTAGAAAACCCAACGTGCTGATTTTCAAATCCCTCTGTCTGAAACAAGGCTCAGCTGGCAGAGGTATTGAAGCTGCTGAGCTGAGTCTAGTACCGTAAGTTTGCATATAATATCCAGGGTTGCTTTCAGTGTTCTGGAGGTAATGTACCTACCATGTGAGCTGCAGGAAATGTTTAATCATTTTAATTGATTTTAAGTTGAAAGACTTAGCTTCAACTTCATTATAATGTCAGATGGAAATATTTTAAGGAGCGCACAATAAAAGGCCAAACAACAACAATTACAGTTTGCAGTCAGTGAAATTCTGGTTGGATGTATAAGGAGAAATTTCTTCAGAATGGGGGTGAGGAAGCACTAGAACAGGTTGTGCTGTGAAATCTGCAATCCTTAGATATTCCAGCACTCAGCTGGACAAGCCTAAGAGCAGCCTGAAGTGACTTTGAAGTTAGTTTTGCTTGAGTTCAAGTTGAACTAACAGACCTAATGGTGCCTTCCAACCTGACTTTTTCACCTCTTGTATGGTGGCTTGTTATGTTTTCTATTAAAAATACACTAAAAGTTTCTCTGAGTTGGAAAAGTGACACCGTAGCATCTTGGAAGGGGCTGGGGGAGTGAGAATTGTCAGCCTTGGTAGGAACTAATTTTCTTATGCCTGGAAAGCTTGAAGGTTTGCAAGTGACTTGCAAGGTTGATTTGTATCCAAAGATATATATTTGGGAGATGTCACGTTTGTTTTGGCATTTTTAAATGTCTACCACACAACTCTTGGTGTTTCTTTAGGTCTGTTGCTCACTACTGCTGTATCTTTTTTTAGTAGGTGTCTGGAAGAATTGGGATTACAAAAAGATTTAAGGTTGTTATTTAACCAAGTTTGCGTGTTTACCCCTTTGCAATGCTTTCTTTCAGCAATATCCAGGTGTGAACCAGCTGTCCTCATCCTTAGGAGGGTTAAGTCTGCAACATTCTCAGCAGCCAGAAAGCTTGAGACCAGTAAACCTTACACAAGATAGAAATATTTTGCCTGTATCTTCAGTTCCAGCACCTGTGCCTAACTTGAATTCTGATCTTCGAAAATTAAACTGCAGTCCAGAGTAAGTGCATTGTGTCTGGAAAGGCATCTTATATTTTTCAGTGACTAATAATCATTTCAAGTGTCAAAAATTGTCTAAATTGACTCCTGACTAAATTTTTGTGATGAACTAATATCACCCCTTTCACTTGAATAGTTTTATCTTCTGCATCCTTAATGCTGAAAGTGTCCTGCCATCAGGATATCTTATATGCAGTGTGAGTGTAGCTCAATTATTAAAACATTAAGAAGCCTGCTTAACCTTTGCCTTTTTTTACCCATCTTAAAAGAAATAATTATTAATGAACACCTTAATGTTGTGCAGTACATTTCATAGAATATTTTTGTAATATTGCATAGGATTTTTTCCAGAAAATTATGATGATCATGCCTAAATACACTGAATAAACTGTGAGTATATTTTACTGTGGCAATCCTGCAATCATGATGTATTCTTTCACCTCTAATTAACATTAAGTTGTATTATCTTTAAGTGTGATGGAAATTGCTCTTCCCTAAATGTCTTAATTCTAATTCCCAAATAAATTTTATTCATTGCCTCAAATGAACAGAGCTTACTGCCCTTAGTGGCAATGCATGATCTCACCAGAAAACTTGGGGTCTCAAAATCAATCTTAGGTGTGGAACACTTTGGCCAGTGCTGTTAGCTCTAAGTCCATCTGTCACATATACTAAAGAAAAGATTTTGACTCTTGCAGTATTTGAGATCCTTCTCTACTGTTTTCTTAGATAAATATCACTTTCTCAGAACTAGGAAATACTGTATTCCTCCTTTAGTTCCTTCACTCAAAAAATCTTTATAATGAATAAAAAATTAGATTATTTTACATTGAGTGTTCTTGGTTTCTCTCTTTATTGTGAGTATTTGGAATACTTACATTGCTGAACTACTACATTGGGGAGTATTTTATTTTCTTTGATTCTTTAAGAGGCCTTTTTAATCTCTCTGATGCATTGATTTTGTTTCTGAAATCAGCTTTGTCAAACAGGATTTCTTGCATTTCAAACTTCTTTAAAATCAGGCATTAACACAATGCTTTTAACATCTTTTAAGCTTTCATTTTCAGAGTAATGTTTTTATTTCCTTTCAGCTCATTTCGGTGTACACTGACAAATATTCCCCAGACACAGGCTTTGTTAAACAAAGCTAAGCTTCCTTTGGGTTTGTTGCTACATCCCTTCAGAGACCTAACGGTAAAGTAGCATGCTTTATTTCTTAGTGTATGTATTTAATAGCTGCACTTGTCCCATTTCCATTCAGACAAGGAAATATTACCAACCATAAGTCCTAAATTGAACAGAAGCAACAAAAAATTATTTGGGACTTGGAAGGGGGGGACTTTAAATTGCTACTTCATTGAAATTCATGAGGGAAAAAGCTTTGGACAAGGCCTTCAAACTTTTTTCTTTGCTGGAAATCCTTGCTTGCCTGTGGTTCTCTGAAGCTCTGGATTATTCTGTGTGTTGGGCTCAGAACTGTCAGACACCTCTTGAAAAGGTGTTTGCAGTGCCCCTGTCAGATCTATTACTGGCATGATAGGTGGTGTCAGGAGAAGTTAAGCACAGTGTAACATTGAAGCTGTGTTCATATCTGTTAAACAACTCTCCATCTCATTTATTTGTATAAAAAATAAAGTGATTAACTGTCTGGTAGGAAATCATTTCATATAATGTGTCTTCTTTATGGAAGGGTTCCTGTGTGTCTTACGTAGTCACCTAAAGTTGTCCCATCTTTCATAATTCCTCTTCCCATAGTAGCTGTGTGGTTATAACTGGGGAATTTAAGTAATTTCACTTAAAATCTTCTGTCATCTTTGACTTCTGAGATAGGATTAAAACAATATTTAAATATTACTACTTCTGATTTTAAATGGGAGGTCATTTTTAATAGGCATCTTAATTACTCTCTATGAAAATGAGCTAAAAAGACAATAGGAAAGACAACAATATCTAGTCTTATGAAGCTTTTGCACACTGTACTGCACAGTAATGTTTTCCATCAAATGTATTGCAGACCTTTGTTACAGCTTTCCCTTGTTTCCTTACAGCAATTGCCAGTAATAACATCAAGCACAATAGTGAGATGCAGATCCTGCAGGACATATATCAACCCTTTTGTTTCTTTCATTGATCAAAGGAGGTGGAAATGCAATCTGTGCTACAGAGTTAATGATGGTAAGCTTTTTTTTGTAGCAGGAGGTACTTGGATTTATAGAATCTCATTCATTTTTTTGCATCTTATCAGTCCATGGGATACTCAAGATTAAAATGTAGATTAAAATGACAGTGTTCTTAAGATTTTTTTTTCAATCTCTGTATCATAAGTTAGACGTGCTGTGCATTTTCTGAAGCAAAAGGTTGTTTTCCAGTTTTCTTGGAGAAGAAGAGTATGTAATTGTATTATTCTAATTACTTGTATGAAGAAATCATTTTACTCCTTTGACTGCTGTTGCGATGTGCAAATGGCAACAGGATGGCAGCTAATCCTGTCTGCACTCCAGAGCTTATGAGAAGCAATACAGATTGAAGCTGCTTGTTGTGAAATACTCCTTTTGCATTGATATTTTAAAGTTGGAAATTCACTGCTGTTCACTACCTTTTATTTCCTGTTCCTTAACTTTGATGTTGCTTGGGATGCTTGAAATGTCCCTTTGTTTTAAGTGTCCTTAATGTGATCTTTTTTCTGTTGTTAGTGATAATTGAAATATGTTTGCTGGTAGCTGCCAGTCTTATTTGCTGATGAATACATAAGCCTTGTAGGGGAATAATTTTGAGTTTTGTTTTATAGTTCCTGAGGAATTTATGTACAATCCTCTGACACGATCTTACGGAGAGCCCCACAAACGGCCAGAGGTCCAAAATTCTACAGTGGAATTCATTGCTTCCTCAGATTACATGGTAAAAAAAGTTTTCATGGTAACTTCCCAGCAATTGCGTGTTAATACAAATGAGTTTGAAATTAACATTGCATATTGCTTCAGTGGGATGTGTTAATTTTCCTGTGAAGGTCCTCTTCCCACCAAAGAATTGACTTTGGGCAAATGTAGCCATTCAGAAACTCCTCAGCTAAAGGCAATTGCAATGTGTGTTATGTGGTGTAGTTTAGTGTGGCACAGTCTTGTTTGAATCTGATGCAGTGTGGTTTCTGGATTTCTCCCTCATTTTGAGGAGGTTTTGAAAGCTCAGAGAGAGAATGAGGTTAGGTTTGAATTTTTAGTTAGCAGTTGTGACAGAAAGGATTCTAACTAGCTAGTCGACCTGCAGTGACCATGCTGGTGGTCTTGTTACCAAGAAAGATAAACAAGGCCTGGGAAAAGGCCCTGTTCATAATGACATTATTAGCAATGGGAAAAATAATTTGTTCTCTTGTCTTTTAATAGAAACACTGTGGCCAAGGCATTTGGCAGTAAATAAATACCACTTGTTATATGTGGTTGAGAAAGGATATAGGTAGGATATTTTAACCTTGTTTAATGGCTCACATTGTCCACATACTGAAAGAACAATGGTGTTTGGAAGAGTGAATTCCATATCTGGCATCAAAGAGTTATGTTTGAGTTGACTGTTGGAAGGAGAGACTAAAATATCCAATTTCTGTTTTGAAGCCTAACATTGTATGTGCATTGCACAGGAGAGTTATTAACCCCTGGGACTGATGCTTAAGTCAATTCACTTGACTTTTAGTTAGGAAAGCAGTTTGGGTTTATTGCATAATGCACACCTTGCATTTTTTCTAAGTATTCTCCTTTCCCACTTCTTGTTTTTAATGACTAATCATTTTAAACATTTCTTTTATTTCTTTTATTTTTTTTTACTTTGTAGCTTCGTCCTCCTCAGCCTGCGGTATATTTATTTGTTTTAGATGTGTCTCATAATGCAGTGGAGGCTGGATATTTGACAATAGTCTGCCAGTCATTGCTGGAGAACCTAGACAAGTAAGAACACAACCTTCTCAAAGTAGCTACTGTGTTGTTACAAACAATACTAACCTACAGCTCTGCAGAAAACTTACATCTGGTGTTTAAACATTGCATCCCTAAAGGGTAGAAATTGTGGTGTCTGAGATTCTGAAATGCAGTTTACATGTCTGAAAAACAAACCAAAAAAAAACCACCACCACCAAAACACCACCAAAGTAAATGAAATTGGCCAGGTCTTGTGGTGAAAAGGCAGAAGTGCTGCCTGTGAAAGTCGGACCCGCTGGTGCGATGCTGGCTAGGTGAATTGGGTCAGCAGTTGGGGTTTTTTAGACCACAGTTACCTAGAGAGACCTGTGCTGATTTCTGTCTGTTCTCATTTTTGCACTGGGACAGTGTTTATGGGTGGTGCTTTTTGAGGGGAGGTTAAAAACCTTCACTGTCTCCCTATCTTTGGACAGCTAATTTCCATCCTGTGGAGGCTTCACTCTGCAAACTGTGTCCTAGAAGTTTTTCTTAGGAGACCTGGTTTTAATTTCTGATAAAGACACCAAAATGTACAATAAAATTCTTCACTTAAGTTTATTGGTTGGGTTTTTCTTTGTTCAGATCTTTACAGGAATTTTGTCAACAGATTCTTAGAAACTTGCTAAATCCTTTTAGAAAAAATAACATCCCATGCCAAGTCTATAGGAAAACCAGCACATCCAGTTATTTTGTGTACTTGGATTTTAAAACCAGTGTAAGTTTTCAGCACGTGCTGATTTCATGTTTTATTTGAGAAATCCAGTTGAGTTTTTCTTTCTGTATTTTGAATGCCTTGCAGAGGAATCTGGTCCACATGAGAGATAAGTGTGGTGCATGGTAGAGACACTGGATTTTAGCTAGAGCTAGAAGTTGTCTGTAACTACATTGGTAAATGAGGTTTCTGAGTTAGGAAAGAGCAGAATGCCCTATTTTCTGTAGATGACCTGAGAAGGCTCCTTTTTGTCATGTGTAATGTACAAATGAACATGCTGCTCTCTTGGAACAAAACATCAGTAAGTTAGTGAGGGCTTATCTGTAACATTTTATCTTGTAAACCCTGTCCATATCCCAGGTTTTCAGAAACCACTGAAGAGAGATTTATAGTTCACATCTCCTTTCTTTTATTCTCTCTTCACCCCTGTATACATTTGGAGTCCACTGACATCAGCAGGAGCTGTGTGCATGTATGTGTCTCGAGAGAGAAATTCAGGGCCTAACAGTTTATCTGTTGATGCAGGCTGCCTGGAGACTCGAGGACAAGAATAGGGTTCATAACCTTTGACAGCACTGTTCACTTTTACAACTTGCAAGAAGGTTTATCTCAGCCTCAGATGCTGATCGTCTCAGATATTGATGGTAAGCAAAAACAAAATACAAACTGAAGTTTTGCAAAGCTACTTGAATATTCTTTCTGGGGAAAAAAAAGACTCTCTAATCGAATATATTTTTAATAAACAATCTTCTGCTAACTGCAGAACAAGTGGTGTTTAAAAAGTGAAATTCAAATGTTAATTTTGCTTAAAGATCAGCTTTGTATGGACTGTATTATTCTATCACATGTATTGGATAAGTAGACTGTATTTCATGGTACATGTAGCAGTGGGCAGTGAATTTTTTTGTTCTACAGTAATGTTATTTTCTTTCTCAAATAAAATATTTTTTTCCATTCTCCCTACAGATATTTTCCTGCCTACACCTGACAGCTTACTTGTAAATCTCCATGAAAGCAAAGAGGTAAAAATACTCAAAATATATTCAATTTCAAGTGGTAAGTAGCAAAATAGCAGTTCCTTTGAAACTCTGAATTCAAGCCTATCTTCATAACATGCAATTCCAGTGCTACTTTTTAACTTTAGAACTATTCCATGTCATTTGGTTGATGCATCATAGTTTTTTTTTTTAATTACAGTTTTTCCTTAATGTGTTGAAACTAAGCTGAAATGTTTGGTACTGATTCATGGCAATACAGCTTTTTGGAAATAGCAGAGAATCTCAAGCTTGTAAAATCTCAGGAACACACTTCATTTTTTTCTGCAGCTGATCAAAGATCTACTGAATGCATTACCAACTATGTTCACCAACACAAGGGAAACGCACAGCGCTTTGGGCCCTGCTCTTCAGGCTGCATTTAAACTCATGTCTCCAACGGGTGGTCGAATATCTGTGTTTCAAACTCAGTTACCATCTTTGGGAGCAGGTCTGTTGCATTCCAGAGAAGATCCCAATCAAAGGTCAAGCACAAAGGTACAAAAATTTCTTGCACTATTCATCTCGTGAGAGTAGGGACTGGCCGTGTCGTTCCCACTTGAATAGTTCTGGAGATCAACTCTTGCTGCTTGTTTATAGCAATTCACTAAATTTGAATTATTCACTAAATTTGAATTATTCAGTGCCTGTGTTTCTGCATTTAAGATCACTAGTTGAAAGACCTGTGTGGTACTCCTTGTTTCAAAGTGCCCGAGTTGTCTTTTAGGCCTTTGGTCCACGGCTCTTCTGGGCCAGTGAAAGAAGTTGCAAGGGTCTGTGACTCAGTTGATATCGACCTGGGTTTTGAACCAAAGCATGGATGTATTAATTTATAAACCTAAAGCATGATTTCTTGTTACTTCTATGGCCTTGTATTTTACATCATCCAATAGATGTTACACTTGAGTGTTATATAGTTACAGGAATGGTTCTTTGTACTTGAAAGTAGGATCATAACTCCTTGTGAATACAAAAGAAAAGAATATGGAGCATTAGGAAAATAATTTCTGGAGCTGGAAATGTCTCTAAATTACTACTTAAAGGAAACTCCCTTACTATACTTTGCATATTGTGTATCTGTTGTTCTGTGGAGTCTTAAGAGAGCACAATCATATTTGTCTTAACTCTTACCTGTATAATTTATTCCCCAAAGGTGGTCCAGCATCTTGGTCCAGCAACAGATTTTTATAAGAAGTTGGCACTGGACTGCTCAGGCCAGCAGACTGCTGTGGATTTATTTCTTTTAAGTTCACAATATTCTGATCTAGCTTCACTTGGTAAGGAGTACTTAATGCATGGGTTCACTCTTTCCACACAGTTGTCAGGCTTTGGAAGCACAGGCTTCCCAGGAATTCTTAAATCAGGTGATGCTTTCTGCACTTCTGTAAATTTAACTAATGCTTCAAAGGAATTGACTTTGAAGATGATAGCAGTAAAGAACAGGAGTATTGGATTAGTAGTATCAGTTTGTTCTGGGATTTCACAATTTTAAATTGAAAGGTGCCCTCCTGTTCAAGAACAGGACAAAAACAGACAGCAAGAAATTAATAAAGTGTAATAATAAGGGTAGAGCAGAGTTCTCATCTTTCAGTACTGAATCAAGATTAGTCTCTCTGCACACACCTAACTTTACCTTGGCACTATTAAAGATTTCTGCACTCACTCCTGTCTGAGCTGCCAGAGGTAACGTGCTTGTGGAAATCAGTGTGTCATTAGGCAATTGTGTACTGGGCAGACTCATCACTGTCTTCAGTGGCCTGAGCCTGGGCCAGTTCCTGTTGTCTAACAGATGTGGGTCATGGCAACAGAAAACTGAACATAGATGTGACTTGCGGAAGGCTGGGGACAATATTGTGTCCTGATTTCGTGTTACAGTTTTGCCTCTTAACCCTATCTTTTCCCACCTTCACAGCTTGCATGTCCAAGTATTCTGCTGGATGCATCTATTACTATCCATCTTTCCATCGTAGCCATAACCCTGCTCAGGCTGAAAAGCTGCAAAAAGACCTGAAGAGATACCTTACAAGAAAGATTGGATTTGAAGCAGTTATGCGCATCAGATGTACAAAAGGTATGGTTTAAATCCTGATTCCTGTGGAGAAGTTGGTGTAGGCATGGTAACTATCATTTTGAATACACTTAGTCTTTAGCAACAGGGGAATTCAGGTTATTTCTCTTTCAGTGAAGAGTGAGATGGTTGCCTTCTTCCACTAAGTTACTTTAGCTTTTGCCATTTGTTTAGTGTGGTTTTCTTTTTGTTGTTTGGGTTTTTTTTACTTAAGATGGTATAAGCTCACTGTAACTAAATTGACTTGTAGTGGAAGGGCATGGTTCAGTTTGGAGTGTTAAAATGGAACACAAACTCTACAGAATCCTGCTGAAATGCCTAATGATTCCCCCAATTAATCCTGCATAATAGCTACAATAAGTGGTTTTACTGTTTGCTTAAACACAGCTGTGAGTTTTATTCATTGGGAGTTTCTCGTGTTGTTTTAAACTCACTCTGAATTATTTCATCTACTTCTAGGTCTTTCAATACACACCTTTCATGGGAACTTTTTTGTACGATCTACTGATTTATTGTCCCTTGCCAATGTCAATCCTGATGCTGGATTTGCAGTACAAATGTCCATCGAGGAAAGCCTGACTGACACATCTTTGGCTTGTTTTCAAACAGCTCTTTTGTATACTTCCAGTAAAGGTAAATAAACTCAAATTAATTGGCTGTTGGGCTTTCTGTTTCTTTCTCTAACAGAAATGTTAGCACAGTTAGTTCCACAGCCTTTTGTTGCTCTTTCTTACCCTAAGAGAATCTTGTCAAAGCTACTGAACCTACTTGGCAATTAATCACATAATTAATTCTGTTTTGATGGGAAGATGTAATTGATCTCTAGATCTCTAGAGCTGATTCACTAAAATTGCTTTACTTAAAAGGCTTGCTATTTTTACAGGCAGTAAATGTTTGGCACTCCCTTTGTCCAAAATCACAGACCCATGAGGGATGGGAGTGAGTTGTTAGTACAGTGGGCAGGCATAAAGAATAACAGCTACTTTCTATTGTGGCAGATGCCACAAAATTTTGGGATGCAAATCTATGTACTTCATTTGTAGGTTCAAGACACTGTGGCTGTTACCAGCTATCAGCTGGTTTGTGTTAGGAGCTTGTGCTGGTTTGGAAGGTGAATGCTCTAGAGCGGTGCAGAATTTGAGCCTGTTAAGAGACAAGAACAGGAGATGGTGTTACAGTAATTTCCTGACTGGTGTGTCTTTACAAATGAGTGCATCTTAGATGAGTGGAAATACACAATAATGCCTGAATTCATACACCTCTACCAGGAGATGCTGCATAATGATTTCTACTGGTTTTTATTAGGTGAGCGTCGAATTCGAGTGCACACGCTTTGCTTGCCTGTAGTAAACTCACTGGCTGATGTATATGCAGGAGCAGATGTGCAAGCAGTTGTATGCCTCTTAGCAAATATGGGTGAGTAAAGACCAGAAGATTCAAATCTCTGTATGCTCTTAATTTTAGAGCTGTTTGAATGAATTAGGGAATGAAACCTGGATGTTGTAGAAAAAGGTTAGGCCTGAGAAGTCAAAAGACGACAAAGTAAAAGTTATACCAAAGCTATTACCTGAAATACTCCTTAGTAAACTTTAGCATTACTGAAGAAACATTGATTTAGTTTAGCTGCTGGAGGCTAAAAAGGGACTTCTGACAACAGTGCATCCAAGCTAACCATTAGCTTTCTGTGCTTCTCTCCTGTCACTGCTGGGTTGAGGATTCTTACTTGTCCCCTACTTGTGGGTCACAAGCAGTTGGTACTCAGGCCAGTCTCTGTCAGGGAACATTTATGGCTCTGTGCAGCATTTTAGTATATGCTGTGCTGTATATTCATAGTAAAAAAAGATAATTAAAAGAAATAGTACTTCAGTATCTCATGTTAGATGTGCATTTAGTCCAGCAGGTGGCTTCCTCTGACCAAAGGATTTGTGGTTCTTTCTTAACAGAGAAAGATGAAGCTTCATTTACACTGCTCAGAATTAGCCACTGAAATAATGGAGGAAGACGACAAAGTGAAAAAAAAAATCAAAACTAATTGCTGCAAATCTTATCTTGGAGGTAGGACAGTGGATAGTTTCATCAGTCACTGTTACTTGTGTAAGGTTTAAAACAGGATTTATATTTAGTCTTAGGTATATAGCACAGCTTTAAACAACGTTCTAAATTCCCCAAGAGTTTCCCCAAGAGTAGGAGCTAGGGAATGGGGATCGGGTGCACCGTCTTCTTTCAGCATCACCAGAGTCAGTTCCTATATGAGCAATCATCTCTCTTACTCCTGAAAAACACTTGGGACTGCAGCTGTTTGAAGTGTCACCCAAAGCACAACTTCTGTTTGCAAAATTCAATGGAGTGGATGAGACCAACTCGAGTGACTTCTTGTCTCCTCCTTACCCCAACAGCTGTGGATCGCTCCGTTTCGTCTAGTCTGGCAGATGCAAGAGATGCCTTAGTTAATGCTGTGGTTGACTCCTTGGCAGCATACATGTCAACTGCCTCCAATGTGCAGCAGTCCATGCTGATGGCACCAAATTCCCTCAAGCTGTTCCCACTGTACATTTTGGCCCTCCTCAAACAGGTATGTATAATCTAATAGATTAATGCTTGATACTGAATCCATAACATCTGAGGAATTCTTTAGCTCCAGAGCAAGCAACATCTGCATCTTTCTAAACTTAGGAAAATTGGGTTATCTTTTTTGAGCTTACAGGACTTTTACATAGTGTGCCTTTTAAATGTGTGCCTGAACCATTTCATGGTTTATTTTATTTTAAATTTCTTCTGTTTTTGTCTTACGTTGTTTTACAGTGAAAGTAAATAAATATATATAAACAATTAGCATTTCTCAGATTTTGGCAGCTAATTGGTGTTGCTTACAGCACTTGTTGCAAGGTGCTTTTAGTACTTGTGAAATTTTATTTTGTGAGGAAAAACCAAGGCAATTATTTTTCAGTGTGTGTGCTTTGTACTTTGAAGTACCAAGAGGGAAGATGAGTTTCCGTGGAGAGATAGAGTGAAATATGTTCCAGAAACTAAAGTAATGTGGCTTAAAGTTCACATAGAAGTAGTTACTGCTTTTTAATAGCTTTTTATTAGCAAACTTAAAAAGAGAACTTACTGCAGGCTTCTGTTATGAACAGATTTCATAGCTAATAAAAAAGCCTGAGATGTAGAGGAAACCAACCCCAGAATGCTTGTGCCATCTGAGGACGTTTGTACTTAGCTTTGTCTTGACATGAATGTGAACTTTGATTGTAGGAACATTCTCCATTGAGTCAGAATATTGTGCTTACTCCATTGTGTTGCTTCTCACAGCAATTATTTATTGATTGCTTCTGAAGGAGATGTGAAAAATCCAGTAGGAGAGCTGCAAAATAAATTTTATTCTATGAGAGCCTAGTTTCTGCTATAAAACACAAAGTATTTTTCCCTTCCAAAACTTCTCCTTACATTTACTTCTCCCTAACATAAAATGAGAGTTAATTTTGTCCAGAGTTAGATCTTTGTTTCAACTCTGCTAGGCTCCTATCTTCAAGTGGTATCTTGCATCAGTGAGTTTTACAGGCCAGTAATGTTTGTCAAGAAAGAAAATGAGAAATGCTGCCCCAAATTTCATACAAAGGCTGGGGGTGAGGAGGGAGTTTTTTGTTCTTCATCAATAAGGGGAGAGAATGGATTAAGTGTTTAAAAGGTGTTGCATTCAAGTTGAATTTGATTACGATTCTACTCCATCTTAATAAGATACATTTATTTACAAGAGCTTTGCCATCTTTGCTTGACACCTCCACCAATCCAAGCCACAGTTTTGATGTGGCACAGAAGTCAGGATGGGTTTGAGTAACAGCCCTGTTCTCTTGCAGAAAGCCTTTCGAACGGGCATGAGTACGCGCTTGGACGATCGTGTGTATGCCATGTGCCAGATGAAGAGCCAGCCTCTCGTTCATCTGATGAAAATGATCCATCCCAACTTGTACAGGATAGACAAGTTGATTGATGAGGTAATGTGTTGATCCTGCTTTGTAGCACTGTCCAGTTCTAATGACCTGGAAACCTGCTGTGCTGCAGTAATTTCAAGTTGTTACTGTAATGTGACCCAAGCATTTTTCATAAGTTACATAAAAAAATAAAGAAAAATATATTTTCAAGTTTTGATTTGCAGCTGCAGTAGCATGTTGTAAGCAGATCTGCAGTTTTACTTCACCTTGTTTGGCTGACCACAGTAATTCCTTGTTTCTCTATTATACAAAGACAAGCAAAGGCTGTATGCATTGGAAACATCTCCAGGGTGGGTTTGTGTTTTAGAGCTGTCTGGGGAAATGGGTGAAGTACACTTGGTGGAGGATTCTAGGTTTTGTGTGCTGAAGCCAGTAAAAGAGTTCCACTGCTTTTCCAGACTGATGTGGATAAACCAGAGCTCTAGGTGGCCATGGTCAGACTGAGGAAGTACTTCATGTATGAAACCAGGTTTTAACAGTGCATCTTTTACAGGGGTAGCCTAGGAAATGGATGCATTTTTTAGTAATAAAAGGTAAAGTGGGATTTTTATTTAAGGTCAAGGCTAGTTGTAATTGCAAAAGTAAGTTTGTGGGGTTTTTGATTATTAAGAAGTTTTTTATGAGCTTGTTAGTCACTGGCTTCTGGAAGGGTACATGTAGGTGCTTGTTTTAAATGTCACCCAAGATTATTTGGTAACTTGAGTAGTTTCTCTGGCAGTTGGTCTTGTTCAGAGCAACCTGTGAGCTCTTTATAGCCTCAAAGTTTCTGCTGAGGTATTTCATCAACTCACAAATGTGACTCTAAGCTCAGTGTTGTTCAGTGGAACTGTTCAGTCAGACTTTTCATACACCACCACCACCCCTTCCTTTGAGAAGCCAACTTCAGCTAACATTATTGAGAGCTTTTTTCCTGGAACACAGCCAGAAACACTGTATTTGGTGTGCAAGTGCTGTAAAGGACCAGCAGCTTCTTTGGGAGATACATTTTTATTAGCAAAGGATTTCAGATCAGTAATCATTTTTAGGATAATGCAGAAAATAAAGTTGATCTGACCTGCTGAAATAGCCAAACCACCTTCTAAATCAGATAAGGGTGCCAATCTGCTGTTTAGTACCACTCCAATTTCAAGTTTGTGCCATAGGCTGTTCTTCAATGTCTTTAGACAATTCTGTGATATATCTTACAGATTATTTTTTATTAATATTTTTCCTGGGTTTCATTTCTCTGAACACCTAGTTCTTGAGAGCATTGGGTAAAGCTGGGACCTTTCCCAAGTGGAATTCAATAGCTTGATTTTCATCATTATGTATAAATCCTCAAAAGCTTCTTATGTATAGCATTAGAATTTCTTGTTTTTTATTTAAATAAGGATTTTTTTTTAAATCTTTGACCATGTGCTTAGTCTCTGGACTATTTTTTTCCCTTCCATTTATTTAAGAATGCTTCACAGACTCTTAATAGATACTGAGCTTCTATTTGTATTGGAGGGGGAAGCAGCTTTAATCTGAAAATTCTGGGGTTTGGGGTTTGTTTTGTTTGTTTGGGTTTGTTTTTATCACTGGGGAGGAAGGGGGGGGTTCTTTTTCATAAATTTTAATAAAATCAGATAAGTCCTGGTGCTCTGTCAACAACCCCATGCCTCCCTTCAGGCAGGATATTAAATCTGAGAACTTTCTGTTCCTTGAATGCAGTAGAATAGTGAACCATAACAGGGAGTAGAGTTTGATGATTTTTCTGCTCTTGCAGCATTTCTGGTGAAGTGGAACACACTGAAAAAAATCTGTGGAGGTTCTAGAAAATCTTCAGTTATTCAAAAGAATTCCAGTGTCTGTTTGGCATCTATAGCATGAGAAATGTTCCATAACACAACTTGAATGAACTTTCATTATTTTTTTTAGGTAATAAAGTAGCCTTTAGATTCAGTAATATTGTAGAGCTGTTGAATGTATTTAAATCATTTTAGGCTTAAGATGGCATTCTCTTACATGAGAAGCCTCAAAATTTCACTAGAGATTTAACAGTGGCTTTCCCTGCTTTATTTTACCTGGTTGAGACAAAAAGGATTTATTTATCTTCTAGTGTTAGTGAATATTGTTTTGTGTTAACAGAGCACAATACATGTAAATGACAGAGTTGTTCCTCAGCCACCTCTTCAGAAGCTGTCTGCAGAGAAGTTGACAAGAGAAGGAGCTTTTCTTATGGACTGTGGTTCAGTAAGTTACCAGTTTCACACCACCTTCTGAGTTTTGTTGGCTTGTTTTTAATAAAAGGCAATGGATGCTGTGATATTAAAAGCAGTCAACTCTTCAACAACAGTTGTTGAGCATTCCAGGTAACCTGGCAGTAATCTGTGTTCCAGTCAAAGGCCTTCACATGTTGGTCACAGGAGTATCTGTGAGGTTTGTATTAAGGTGTCAGGGGTTAAATTTTTCATTCTAGATTGATCAGAATTGACCAAAGAGCTTCCATGTTCCAAAATCTCTTAGTGGTCATTAACTTGTATGTACTACAGTCCCTCCAACAAAGCACTTCTCATGGGTGTGGGAAGTCAGTGTGCAGTAACACAGTGGTGTGACTTTATAATTTCATTAATAAATAATAAACTTAGAATAATTTTAGATTTTCCATTTTAGAACTTAACATAGGAAGGTACTGCATTAACTGTTCCAATATAGTTGTGTCCTGCATCCTCATTCCTTCACTATTTGCATTCCAACCTTTTTTTTTTTTGGACATTTAATGATCTTATTCCCAGTGAACTACATGCAAAGCCTTTACTAAAACTGATTCTGATATCTTACAGATTTTTTACATTTGGATTGGTAAAAACTGTGATAACAACTTCATAAAAGATGTCCTTGGCTACCCAAACTATGCGTCAGTACCCCAGAAAATGGTAGGTGTTTCCATGAGCTGTGCTCAACAGTGCTTACAATTGGAACCTATTTTTTTTCTGCATTTTCACTCTTTAATTATGTACCTCTGAATGAAGAGGTGTTTTATTAGATACCTGCTAACCAGCTTCTTAGGAGACAGAAAGAAGCTGTCAAATGCTTTCAAGGCAAGAATGTAAACCACGTCAATTTTGACATTCATGAAATGCCAAAAAACTATCTTTGACATTGCTGCTGTTGTTATTTTTATGGAAATAGAATGGATACAAAAATTACCTACTGAGACGTGATAATTGTTAAAATTGGAGTTATTTTATTAATATCATGGGGTTTAGAAGCCTTGTGTTCTCTGAAGCTGGTGTAAGGTACCGTGTCTATGGTATGATGGGATAGGCCTGTAAGTAAGGAGTAAGAATTAAGTTTTGCACAGTTTCCAAGTCTTGAGTCAATGTTAAAAAGGTCATCAGAGACCCTGGGATGGTTGTTTTGGTGGAGATTGAGTGGTGAGCTTTAAGACTATGAACCCAGACTGCTTGCTTGCTCGGAGTTTTGCATTGGACTTGTATGAGCAGTTTAAAACTGTCCCCTCTGATCCAGCTGGTAGCAAGTATCACTTGACAGTTGTCAGGAAGAACTTGAACAGAGGGAGGATGAAAGCTTTTTATTCAATAGTTATAGAGCATCTATTACAATGAAAACAGGAGAAAAAATGACAGAAACAAAAATTGTCTTTGCTTTTCAATTACATCCTCCACTCATTTATTGTAAAGGTGGTAATGGAACAACTTTCAAATCTCTAATCAGTACTTTTATATCATATTAATTGTCTTAAAAGGTTATATTGGCCTAAGAGGTGGTATATTTAGCTCAAGTTATTTTAATTAATTTTTTTTTATCTCATTCCCCAAGTAAATAGTCCAAAATAATCTTGCCATTGAAATGTGCTTACAATTCAGATTTCATCTTTGCAGCCACTCCAAATGCAGCATGTAGGAACTTGATTGACAGGAAAGCAGCATTTTGGAAAGATGACTTTGTATGAGCTTGCTCTTTAAAATCTTTTGCTGTTAATGGGCAGTTTTAAGTTAAAGATGAGCTGCTTCCTACAGAGCAGGTATTACTGAGCTTTTATACTTGAAGCTGAGGAAAAAATGGGTGTGGGTAATCCATGGTTGGTGATTTCTTAGGGGAAATTGTGGATTGGGCCATGTCACGATTAGCACAATCTGTTCTTTTTTCAATAGTTTTGATAACAAAAATTGATGGTTTTTAATTGCCTTCAACCAGACCCAGCTTCCTGAGGTAGATGCTCTTTCTTCAGAACGGACACGATCCTTTATATCTTGGCTTAGAGACAGTAGACCTTTAAGTCCAGTCCTTCAAGTAATAAAGTAAGTGTTTCTGTTAGATATTAATTATTGGCAACTTGTATTTACAATTTCTGGTTGACTCTGATGAGAAGTGGGGATATCTGGTCTAGAAGACACTGAATAGCACCCTCTTTCCATTTATCACAGTGCTGTTACCTAAAACTCCTTAGCAACACAGGTCATCTTTGAACAGAAATTCAGTCACTGATTGTTTTATTGGTAGGAATAAGTTGCATATGTTTATATTGTTAGCATAAAGTAAAGCCATGGGTGTCCTTTATAATCACTGGGTCAGCCAGGTTAATTGCTGGTATAGCTTTTAGAATTTCAATACATACATAATTAACAAGTTTTTATTGGGATGGTAATTCTGGATACTAGGTCTTTGAAATGTTTGCCTTCTCTGTTTTGTTGCCAAATGAGAGAAACTAGGTGGGGATTGAGAATATGGGTAAGCAAAGATGTAAACTTTCTATTTTTTACATCTTTATTGGGTAAATCTTTAATTTAACCCTTTCACAATTCATTGCTGCCAGCATATTTTTTAGCTTCTAAGCCAAAATAATTTTTGTGTTTCCTTTTATGTGTTTCTGCAAGATATTTTACCTGCTATTTCACCCACTTTTCTATGATTTTATACTTCACAAGATGCTGTTGTTTGATGATGTTTTGGTTTATCCTAAACTTTGGATTATTTGCATTTGTAGTATCTTTGGACCAAGACTAGACTCCAAAGGGCAATAAACAATTCATTAGAACTTATCCCTCTTCTTGACTTTAGACTGGCTTTTTTTTGCTCAACATTTGAACTAAACCACCTTCCTCTCTTCTTTCAGAGATGAGAACCCTGCCAAAACAGAATTTTTTCAGCATTTAATTGAGGATCGGACAGAAGCAGCTTTCTCATATTATGAATTCTTACTTAATATTCAACAGCAGATTTGTAAGTGACCAAGGAATAAATAGAAGAAAAATCCTGACTTCAGACAGAAGCATGGGCTGAGAGAAGCATATGGGAAATGACGAAAGTGGATGCTCCTTCACAACCTACAGTGACCAGCACTGTTTTGGAAGCTTTACAGCTACAGAAGTATACATTTCCAAAAGAATTTTGCAGATTTCCTTCAGTCTAAAAGCTCTAGGAGTGATGAAGCTGTTTCACTAGTAAACTTTACATTGGTTTATCCATGTTTCCAGTCGTGCAGCAGTATGGTGCTCTGTTTATTGCAAGCTGGTGAATCTATGTAGCTCTGTGGGATGATATTTCTTAACAAAATGTACAATTAGGTAAAGCCTTTTTTTTCTTACATTTATTATAGTAGCCCTTCCAGATCCAAATTCTTAACATGTCAAAGGGCAGTGATGTATGTTGGTTGTTTATATGAATTTCTTTTTCAAAGGAATGATTCATATTTACTAAAGACTTCAGCAAATTCCCTGTGAAAGTTGTAGAGTTTGAGTAAAGTTACATCACTTGTAGAAATAAAATATATAATGTACATAAGCATTACATTTGTAAAGAAAATGTAAAAAATGTAACTAAAAAAACCCCAGGCATAGCTCAGTGTGCAGAATTGTTGAGTGCTCGATGATGAATTGTTTTGTCCCAGGCTAGACAATGAAGTTGACTATTAAAACATGCTAAAAAAAAAAGTATCCGTGTAGAAGGAACACAGCTGCTGCTTCTGTTAATTTTAGGTGAATTTATTTATGATTGGCTCACTAATTAAAAATATTTTGCTTTATTGTGTCTTTTTATATTTATGCAAGTATAATCTTTCTGCAACTAACCTCTTCCAGAACTGAGGATTGAAGAGGACACGTTTACCACCTTACTTCCCAGACCTCTGGAAGGGAGGAGGAAATTCTGCGTAGTCTGAAAGGAGCTATCAAGAGAAAGCTCCTAAAACCCTCCTCGTGTGTTGTCCTCAAGGAGGAGGATCTGCTCCCCTTGCTTTACCTCTTGTGAACTACTGTGGTCTTGGTCCAGGTTTCTGTAACTTGTTTTGTCTGCTGTGTAGAGTGAGCTTGGGTGAGCACTCACACTTGAGGATTTGATTTCTGCTGTCAACTAAAAAAAAAGGAGGGGTATAAAAATTACCTTACATCCATGAAAGTAAAGGCTTTAAAATGTCAACACTCCATATGCAATCACTGTTGAGTCTTTCAGAAACTTTGCTCTTGCTGCCATGTTGGTCACTCAGTGGTTTGGGCTTTCTGCTTTTCTGATTTAGCTTTAAACTTGTTAAGCTGAGATGGTTTGGGTTTATTTTTTTTCATAGAAGCACATTAGAAATAAGTCTTGAATCACAGTCACTCATTCTTAGTATTCTGAACTTCTTTTGTTTGCTTTAATGAAATGTGACTACAATGAAATAATGAAGTCCAAAGAAGTCAGTTATGATTAGTATGATTACTTCTTATTTTAAACTAGCTTTGGAAATGCTAACATTGCATTTTAACTTCCACAGTCCTGAGTCAAACAATCAAGTAAAAACTTTCCTAGTTGTGGTTTGCAAATGCTTTAAAAACTACACTCATGAAATCCTGCAAGTGCTGTTACTCTGCATGTTGCCACAAACTCTCTGTTTGGAGGAGATACCTTCTAAGTCAGATTTGTGTTTTCTCTGTAACTAAGCATGTTTAAGTTTCCCAATGAAGAGAAACTTTCCATTTAGTGATTTAATTTATCATGCAGTGGAGGTGGTGCTGAATGTTGTCCCTAAATCAGACCCTCAGAATTTCAGTAGTTGTTTATAGCTTAATTTACACTGGGTGAAAGCCAACTGCTGCTGGAAAGTGGGACATCTTAAATCTCCTGAGAAGGGCACGTTACAATTTTAAATGCCCCATGCTAGATGCTTCTGACTTGTGAGCTTGGTATTGAGTGTCTGAGAACATGCTATGTCATGATTAATTGCAATTTACTCTGTAAAACTTACTCATTACTTAAAGCTTTATTCTTCTATGAGTTTTGTATATAAAAACTATGAAAAGTACCTCTTGAGAGCTATTTGTTCAGTAAAATTATTCCACGGCACAGAGGATCTAGTTATTTTTTTACTAATCATAGAGCACATCTCCATTCTGCCTGATCTTTGGCTTACATTTTAATAAGACAGGCTCACAGAAGTATCTTGAAGTCCTCAGCTAGTTAGGAGGCGTCCCTGCCCGTGGCAGGGAGGTTGGATTAGATGACCTCTTGGGTCCCTTCCAACATAAGTCGTGTGAAACACCTCGGGATTTAGGGTATGGATTTTAGTGGTTTGAGCAGGAGAAGATCTGTAGGCATGGCAGAAGTAAAGAGTCTGTGAGGGTTTGGATCACATCGCTCCCAGAATACGCACGAGGAAAGGCTCATCCCTACCAAGAGATGCTCAGTGAGGCTCAACAAGCTTTTTGCCTATTTAGTGAAGGATTTGGGAGGAGAGATGAGAGGTGTGCTTTCATATCTGCTTAATTAAGGTGCTGGGCTGTCCAGAGATGGTCTCTGGCCACTTTAGGCACGGAACTTGTCCCCAAACACCTTCAACGTGGCCAGGTTCAACACAAGCCATGCTGCTTTCGTGGAAAAGTTCCCATTTTCTGGGGAAGATGTTTCCCAGCCCCAGGTAAGGTGGCCTTGGGGGGATCAGTTCAAATTCTCAGCATTTTAAACACTGACAGTGGCCTTCCTTGCCATGCCTTCTGAAAGCAACATCTTGCACCTCTTCCATTGACCAAATCCTATGGGACAAATTCCAGTCCAGGAAACTCTTGCACATGCTGCAGCTCCCAGAGAATTATTCCTATGCTTAATTCTGTATTTTGTGACTAAACTGATTGGAAATAAGCCTATTTATTAATCTTGATGCTTCATGGTGATGGAGAAAAGATGAGCAGGTGCAGGGGGATTGTGCTTTGGCTTGCTGGACATTTTGGCAGATGCTGGAAAGCTGGTTTTGTCCATACTGTTGTGTTGAAAAAGCCCAAAAGGAGTTGTTAGCAATCCAGAGGGACAGGAGTGGGTTGGAGGGAAGCGTTGGAACCTCTGTCAGTGATTTCTGTAAGCAGCAGCATCAACTCCTGTGTCAAGTCCTGAACCATCTCATTTTGATTTCAAAGTATGTTTCAGTGCTGTGTTCTGATTGCCAGTGGATGTGACCCTGCAAAAGCTTAGCAGCCAGTGTCAGTAGTAACAAGTTTGGAGGCTCTTAACTGGTGGTGAACTTATGGAATACCACAAATTATGTGTCAGTTATTATGTCAAAAATTACTTTAGTGACTTCCTGTTTAAAAGCAGTTCTTCAGATCTGAATACACATTAAATCTTTTCTATTCTTCTTCCTGGTAGTTCACTCTTAAAATAAGGGTGGAAGGGTGTCTACGTACTCTTACTGCTTCTGAGATTGTTGTGGAGGAGGTAGAACACAATCAGTCACACTTCCCCAAGCACTAATGTTCAGTTGTAACTACAATAGTGTAATGGTGATGCCTGGTGGGCCCAGGTAATCCTGACACTGAGCATCACGGGGGTTTGTACAGTTGTGCTGGGAACTTCAGGGGGACACAGGCATTCTAATGACTCACTGATAGCATTTCTTTACCTGTCACTTCCTAGAATTAACCCCCCACACTTGGGGCAGCTTGAATGCCTTTACTGAACTGATGCTACCTGGCATCTGAATGCGGGATTCTGGGAAGTGTGGCTGCAGCTGTTGAAAATAACCAGGATTTGCAGTCCTATCTTGAGAGCATTTTGTTTTTTCCTCACAAGCCACTGTTGCCTTTTCATGAACAATCCAAAGGTATCCTACTTGTTTGAGTGTAGCAAGGGAAGTGTAGCATGATTGCTGCTGTGTGGAAAAGATGATTACAAGAGCAATGAGAAAATCAACCCCATGACAGGTGTTTCTTCAGTGCTCCAGTTGACTTCTTACTGACTGCCACTTGCAGGGCCTTTGATGTCTTTTCCTTTATGATTTTGATAACCTGAAAATATCAAATACTTCACAGAATTTCTTTTTATTTCCCTTTGAAGGTGCTTAGCAAAAGTGATGGAACTGCCTCTGCAAGACTGCCAGTCATGCTCGAGGTCTGAGCACTTAACACTTCTACAGAAGATAAGTGGAGGAGATAGCAGAACTGGAAACATTGCAGAACCTGTTCTGAAAAAAGATGTGGAAAAGGAGAAAGAATTTTTAATACTGTTTTTCTTGCACCTGTTTATGATCTTCTGGATTATCTTTTCTTAAAGCTACATGTGGGGTTTATTTGATTATTTAATATTTTTTTTGCAGAACACCACTCTAAAGGCATCAGCAAATAGAGCTCTCCCATTACACCCTTAATCATGTGCCTGTTAAAATCAATGGGTTTTGAAAGGTCGAGTGTTGCAAGGAAGTAGTGTTTGACCAGTAAGTAGTAGAATGGCTCTCTTCCTGTGTTTACCAACATGAGTAAAAAGCTTGGGAGACGCAGAGGCTTTGTGTGATTTTGAAGTGTTTGCTGGCACTAGAATCCCCAGTTGTGAGGAAGAGCTGGTGCTAATTAACCATCTTGGTAATCTGCTAGTCAAATGTTTTCAACATCTTTTCAAACAAGTTATGAGATTAACAAAAGATTTTAATGTTGGAACATCGTTGAGGGAAAAAATCATGTTTGGGAAAGAACTGTCCTTGCTAACTCCTGTAGACACGATGCTTTCAGGAAGTTCTCCAGGCTGTAAATCTCAGCTTTTATGACTACAAAATGTTACTAGAAATTACCTGATGACCTAGGAATGCCAAAGCAAAGGAAAAAGTAAAATGTGTAGCTGTCATCTGTAGTAAGGAGTTCATTCTGCCTTTCTTTCTCTTTGGCAGCTGGTTACGCTGCTTTCGTTATGCGAAGCAGAGCTGAGGAGAAGCCAGGAGTAAAAGCAGAGCTGGAGCTGCTGGGATGTGTGTGCTGGTTTCTCCAGCCAGCTTGCTGAGCATGTGCCTTGCTTCTGCAAGACTGATGCCTTGACTGGCAATCCAGATGCTCAAGCTTAGAAAGTGCCTTACGTGTTTATTCACCATAAAAAGCCATCTGAGTTTCTGAGCTTCCCCTTTCCCCCATCCAGTCTGTTATTTCTCATTACCAAAAATACTTTATTTGCACAAAAGTGCAGTTTCTTCTCAGAGCAAGCACAAAAACGTGGCTTTTGAAAGCTTTAAGTGCCTGGAAGAAGAGTGGAAAGTGCCTCTGCAACCATGACTGGCATCTCTGGAGGTGCAGATGGATTGGTGCTGCAGCAGCAGCTTCTCCATCATCAGCAAGCTGCAGCTGGAGCAGCGAGTGGTGTTGCCCCCCCACCTGCTCCAGCATCCTGTCTCCTGGGAGAGTGGCTGGCAGCAGATGGCCCGGGGTGAACCAGGAGCAATCCCTCCTGCACAGGGGGTGCTGCCCTGAGTTGTGTCTCTACCTTACCTACTGAGAGATCAGCTCCACATGGGAAACACTGCCAGCATTTTTGCTAAGCAGAGTAATTGAGTATTGTTGACTTGAGAGTGAATAATTTCTTCTAAGGAAAAGTTTTGCAATCTAATCACTTGTGAAGGAAAGAAAGTGCCAGATTCTGTCCAGCTCCCTGCACTGGGGAGAAGAGGAGATACCAAACTGCTCTGTACCCTTCTTCTATCCTCTCCTTAATTTGCTTTGTAAGGCTTTCAGTTTCTCAGTATGTTTAATTTTTGTTCCTCTGTCTTTCCACAGCACCTATAGGACTGTATCTGAGATGTGACACCTCGTGCTATGCAAGGTGGCCTAACTGGTGTTGCATCAACCAATTTCCATAAGGTGGGTATTGCCAACCCTTCCCCCTTTGTGCTCCTTCATCCTAACTCTGTGTTACACTGAACTTTGTTAGCAGTAATACCTGGGTCTTTCAGTGTATTAGAAAAAATAAGTTCTTTTAAAAAGCTTCCAGGAGAAGTTTAAAAATCATCCCAGAAGCAGTGCCTGTAACTGTCTCCTCTCAGCAGTGGCAGTTTCCTAAGGTAGCAGGAAGAAGCTTTACGTTCCTTACTTTAAAGTTGAGGACTTGCCTTGCAAAATGACTGGAAATAATCAAAATCTTGTAGAAACTTAGGGTTTGGAAGATATCCAGACAGGACTGCAGGATTTACTGAAGCAAGAGGGTCTGCTAGGAATGTCATTTGGCTTTAACTTGGGCATTTTACACGAATAAAATGACTCAGAAACCAGCCTTTTCCCCCCAAAAGTTACCCTGCACCTGGCAGTCTTTCCTTCTTAGCCTAAACCAGTAATGGGGTGGATGACATCACCTCAGAGCAGGGGAGAACTATTACCCAAATTACAGCAAAACCCACAGAAGAGTCTTAACCACAAAAAAAACCCCACACCCTGCAGAACAGGTGAATAATGCAGAATTTCCCAGCAAGGGAGTGAGGCTGGGAGTGCTCAGGTCCTGGAATATATAAAATATAAAAGGAGATGTCAGAATTTTTAGAATTGATATGGCTGTGACTCAGAATTCATGCTCAGCTCTGGTGTTCTGTAATGACTGATGTGAAATACTTGAGTTCTTTCCCCTTGATTCCATGGTGTCTCCTGTGGATTTGAGGGGCTTGCTTTGAGCTGTGCGTAGCTATTGGTTACTCACACTGAGTACTTACACAGGGGCTTTGCTGAGGAGCCCTGGCCACGAGGACTGCTGCGTTGGGAGCAATCATTTCCCATCCCACGCTGATGACAGCAAATGCCCATGGTCTCACATTTTAAGCCCTGAGTCATTCAGAGGTGCAGTGCAGGTCATTGAGGAAAACCACTTCTGCAAATACTGCAAATACAAACATTTCAAAGCTCTTTTTAACACTGCATGTGACAAGCTAAAGAGTTGAGCTGTGCCTCCGTGGCAGACTGGTGCCAAAGGAGTAAGAGGCTGAGACCTGCAGAAGCTCTGCCTCGTGAGGGTGGTGTGTCAAGGGAAGAGGGAACAGCTGAACTTTTCCATCATGCTTCTCTCTGGTGACAGATTGTCCTGCCTTGAGCAGGGAGCTGGGCCTGGAATGACTCCAGAATTAGGAAACCTTAAACCGGAGATGGGTGCCCAGTATTCTTCTGGTGCGTGGGTTGTGTATTCCTCCCTGGAGCTGTGGCTCCAGTGGCAGCTTAGGCTGATGTCCCTGAGCAATGGTGCCAAAAGAGGAATCTCTGTCCTGTCCTCACATGCTCCCACCACCTCCCATGTGGCAGCAGCAGCAGCAGCAGTCGTGCAACTGCTTGTCCTGAGGCACAGGCATTCACAGCTGGGTAGGCAACTGAACTCTCAGCAAAGGTTCAAACTAAACCTGTGGTGTTTACATTGCCCTCTACCAACAGTTCTCATGGCTTCACCTGGCTGTTCCTGCAAGGTCCTGAGTGCTCAGCACTTTGAGGGGTGGGGAATACAAGCTTTGGTTTATCCACCTAAAAAGTGTGATAGGAAACTAAAAACTGCTGTGCTGCTTCCATAGCTGGAGCAACCACAATATTGAATTGATGGACTCAAGCAACACTCTTTGCCACAGATGCTACTCTAAGAGGATTCCTAGAGAGTTGCCCTGTGTTACCATGCTGGGGTCAACCTAAGTGTCAAGCTGCAGCCTTTCCCTCTTGGGCCAGTTCTTTCTGCACCTGAAGCTTTTTGGTAGGTGGGTTCTGTGTGCTGAGTTCAAGCAAGCTGGGTTTGTGTGTGTGCAATCCCAGCCTGCTTAGCTGGGATAGCTTTTTGAGACTTTTGTGCCTACCAGGTGATTCTCTGTGGTATTCCTCTGTTATCTTCCTAAATGAGGTGCTTATTTTTATAAGAATTTATGCTTGCAATGTATCAAAGATAAATGTACAAGCGAGAGAAAGCGTACAAGAAAGTCTTAAGCAAACAAGGAGCCGTAGTAAAAAGTCTCAGCAGAGGGAGTTAAAAATGGTGACTGAGGATGATGCAACCTCCCTATAATTACAGCTCAGGTCTCTGCTCTTCTGACTTCATGCTCCAGTGCAATTTAGCCTGGCAACTCTGTAATAAGAGTGTGATTTATGGAGTGAGCACTTCTTGTTCCTTGAGTAAGAATTGATCAGTGTAATTGGGTCTTTTCCCATGCGGTGTCACACCTTTCAGCAGTTTATTTAGGAGATCTTACGGGCTTGATCTGTTGCTCTACAGAAAATACGGAGCTTTTGTCTGTGTAGTATGCGAGCTGGTGATCTGTCTCTTCTCCCTCTTCCTTTACTAGAGCAGGAGCATCAGTACATCAGCACGGGCAGAGCTGCTGTTCTGCAGTGACCTGCTTTTCCATGCTCTGAAGGGGATTTTGGCTCTGGAGGGGAGCACGCTTTTCCCCGGTGAGAAAGTTTCTCTTTACAGGGAATGGCTNAGTTTATTTAGGAGATCTTACGGGCTTGATCTGTTGCTCTACAGAAAATACAGAGCTTTTGTCTGTGTTGTATGCGAGCTGGTGATCTGTCTCTTCTCCCTCTTCCTTTACTAGAGCAGGAGCATCAGTACATTAGCACGGGCAGAGCTGCTGTTCTGCAGTGACCTGCTTTTCCATGCTCTGAAGGGGATTTTGGCTCTGGGGAGGGAAAATGCTTTTCCCTGGTGAGAAAGTTTCTCTTTACATGGAATGGCCGCAGTGCTCGTTACCCATGCTCAGGA
>VWZY01005166.1:0-36418 GCA_013399075.1 Chloroceryle aenea | reverse complement strand
GCAAAAAAAAAGGGAAGTTTTCCGTCAAGGGTTTGGTGGTTCTGCCGCGTCCGTATAAAATCCTGGAAATCCATCTGCCTCCGAGATTCTCTTGGCTTTACGAAGTCACAGAGGTCGTGTGAGTAGAAAGGATGAAGGAAAACACGAAGGTGCAATGACTTTAGAAATAAAGGTCTGTGGGGACAGGGCGATGTTAGTCCCGAGCAGCTGGCGGCTGGGAGAGGAGACAGTTTAAACCTCGCTCACGGTCTGTAACGACAGAGAGAGCCATAGACGCCTGCAGACGTGGCTGTGACAAAACACGACAAAGTCCCCGGCCGTGCCCGTGGGCAGGAAGCTGCCGGCGGGTTGGTGACATCCGCGGGAGGAAGCCCCGGCCGCTCCGGGGCTCGGGTGTCGAAAGCTGCGCTGGCAGTTGGAGCTGGGAAGTCGTGCAGAAGGATCTCCGTGCTCTCTGCCAAGAATTTTTGCACGAACCGTTCAAAAAGTCTTTTACAAAATTCCGTGGTGTTCATTCACCTCACCTCTTTTAAAGCCAGTGGCCCTTTTTTGCTTTGCCGTGTGTGTGTGAGGACATTTAAGAGGGGAATTTAAGATAAATATTGACTTAGCCTCCCTAATCTTCGAAGGTTCCTATGTGGTGTGCTAAAAAGATCTTACACCTCACTGCTGGTGCTATTCCATAGTCAGTTTGTCACCTCTACTCCAGGATGCTGCTTTGCAGACGAGCTTCATGCTCTTCTAAGGCTCTAAAATGAGCCTGAAAGCTGATAAAGAGGAGACACCAAAAAGGAGAGGAGGAGGAGGAGGAGGAGGCAAAGCACTTGCTTTGGCAGTGCTGCCAGTATAAGAAAGAGCAGAAAAATGATCGGCCGTCTTACTTTGTGGGACGGAACATGACAGTGACATGCTGAGGAATTCAATCCTTGCACCAAGTAGGCTAAGGAGAGGGGTGTTGCAAAGTTGAGGAACAAGCTAATTTGCAACAGTGTTTCATGCAAGATTTCATTTATGTCTTAAGCTGAAATTTTTAGAATAAATTAATATAAAATGCTTTCCATATACGCAGTCCACAGCTCTAGCTTTATATGCAGAGTTGCTGGCGTGATGGATGACAAAGCATCTTCACTCATTTCCCCTTCCCCTTTTCATCTCTGGGTACCTTGCATGTTTTTTGGACCATGTACCTGTCCATCAGTTCAGGCAGTTAAATATTTGTCTTCTCAACCACTAAATGAAGGGCCTGTAGCTGTAATCTCAGGCTTGAAAACAGAAAATACCCCAAATATTATTGCAGTTGTTCAGTTCTTTAGACTTCAGTGTAACAGAGAATGTCAGAGTACATAAAAACCGCCCCGTGCAAGAGTCGTGGTGATTTATTTATTTTTAGCAATATTTGTTTGATCTTTTTGTATTATCACTGCTGTTATTATTTAGTATCAGTTTATTATCATCACTGTTGCGTGTGCTCTGCTGCTTGCCCTTGCTGTTTGGGTTAACTGGTATTTGGCCTCTAGCTCTGGAAGGAAAGGCTGGAGTGCTCACGTGGGGCTGAGGAAAGCAGGGCTTGGTCTCTTCTTGCCTTTGCAAGCTCCTTTCAGGTTGGGAATCGCTTTGGCTGGATACATTCTGGGGCGCTGACTGGGGGTAAAGCTGGAGGAGATACCCGAGTGGCCACAGGAGGTTGTAGTGGATGTACTTGGTCAACACCTCCTGCCAGATACTCTCCTGTTACTGTGTTGCTGGGCAGGTGTCAGTACACAAGTGGATTTGTGCACTGTGCTTTTGGTGAATAAATACTCTGCTGTGGGGATGAATAAACCCGTATTGCAGTGGCTAATTTGCTGTATTTTCTCCATACAGGTAGGGACTGATGTCCTAAAGAGCTGTCGTCTTGTTCACTTCTCATTTCCACTTTTAGTCTAAACCCACAGCTCTTCTGCTGGGTGATTAGCTGCTTTGCCTTCGAGCGATGCTTATACAAATTCTTCTTTGTGAAGTTGAGGTTTTTCTTACCTGTGGTGGGTGTCTTTGTATTTATTTTAAGTGACTAGTGCTTAGACATAAACTTAGTTTTCTGAACATATTATTTTGTGTTCTTTGGACAGGATTTCTTCTCATGTACAACTGTGTTCCTGAAAGAGAGGATGCCGTTCATTTTACTAGAGCCCCAGATTTGCCATGCTGCAGTTATTTTGCATCTGGTGAAACCTAAAGGTTGCCACCTCTTTCACTTCCTCTTCACTCGCCCTCTTTAACTCCTGCAGCTCCTGCTTGGCGTTGCTGTCTGGGAGGCAGAGCTGCCCTCGCCGTGTGGCAGTGGAGATCAGATGTGTTACCACAGAATCAAAGCTTCAAATTGCTGGGGGGGCAGTTGTGTATTTGTAAAACTCCTAGGCCAGGAAACATTAAAGGGACTGGATTTCATTTGTTTTTTTTTTCATCTGTAGTGCTGAATCCAACTGATCTAAACTTGTGTTGCTTTCCATGGTCATTTGTTTACGTGCTCTTCCCAGTTGGGTCTCTACCTGTGCCTGTGTCACTTGGAGTGGGCAGCAGCTGTGGAGAGGAAAGCCAAGGTTACACAATTTCTCTTTGCTTAAAACCAGGTTTCTTCACAGTTGTGCAGCCCCATTCTAGCCAAAACTGTTCGCATCCTGCACGAAGATGCTGGGGTGGTGACATTCCTCTTCAAAAGCCAGAGCTTGCTTTGAACAAGAATGAACTACAATGGAAAAACATTTTGTTTGGGTTTTTTCCCCCAAATGTGAGTTTATTTAACTTCATTATTCAGAATGCATTCCATTTTTGTGTGTGTAGTTCTCTCAAAATCATGCCTCTGGTGGGCTAGGTTAAAGATTGTGTGTAAGCTGGCAAGCTCTCATTGCAAAGGCAATGTAAAAAACACTAGGGATTTGTTTTCTTCCTTGATCAGGATCACACACACGCTTGTTGCTGAGGGGAATTTTCCTCCTAGCTGCAAATTGCAGCCTGTAGAAGAGTCACTGGCTTTGTTTATCTGCAGAAGGCAGAGTAGAGAGGGGTTTATTTTGGAGTTGGTTTGGTGGTTTGTTTTTCTTTGTCAGTTCCCAATGGCATCCCTATCTGTGAAAAATGTTGCTTCTCGTGTTTGCAGCTGATAAGCTGCTGATTACCCAGTTCCTCAGCCGGGTTTGAACTTTTTTTTCCAGTCTTTCCTCGTAGTTTTTATTGTTGTTATTCTTATTTCCAAATTACCATAACACCCCCAGCATTTTATCTCTCCAGTTTGTCCTCCAGTTTCATGCAGCAAGGCTCTAAATGTTTCCAATAGCCCCAGGATAACTGGAAATGTGGTGGTGCTTTCTGTGGGTTGGTTTGTTTGTGTGTTTGGGTTTGGTTTGGTTTTGTTGTTGGGGTTGGTTTGTTTGGGTTTGTGTTGTTTTAGTATTATTAATTCCTTTATTTCTTTTATTTTTATTGGTTTTGGTTTATATTTATTTACATTGCCTCTTTCTCTTTTGCACTTCATCTACCATCAGGGTTTCTGAGATCCTCTGTCAAAGCAGCAACCCCAGGACATCCCAGGCAGCTCCAGGGAAGTGAATTATCGAGTGCCTTGTGCAGCTCAAGAGTTCATACAAATGTGATCTAAGCCCCTGCTTTGTATTTTCAGCCTATTCTGGTACTTTGGAAATTGAGATCTAATTGGAGCCAAGAACTGGGAGTTATTTCTGATCTAATTGGAGCCAAGAATTTGTGACTGCTGGGCCTGCTTTCCCCGGTCTTTCCTTCCCATTGAAAGCCTTGCACGCCAGCAGTTACCTTGTTGATCCAAGGTTAGTTTTCTAACAGAAACCTTGTGCTTATGTTGGCGTATGTCAACAAAAACAAACTGTTTAGGGAAGTATTGGGTGACCAACCCTTACAAAGATTCATTCCTGAATGCCTAGGGAAAAAAAGAGCCATGTGGAGGGTCTGTGTCGCTTGCCGTAGGACACGCGGCTGTCTCGGCCGGTTTCCTTGCCTTTGGTACCGTGGCTGTGCCAGAATAACAGGATGGCTTTGGGATTGGCTGCTGGCCATTTGCTCTGTTCTCTTCTCATCTGGCAGCTGATAAATTTACTTTTGGGGAGAGCTGTGATCCGTAGCACAGAAATTCATCATCCCTTGTCCTGCACATACTCTGCTGTACTGTTCTGCATCTTCTCTCTGGCACAGGTTCTGTAGTAACTCAGCAGGCTGGGAGATCCTCTCGTACCTGTGTGTATAGTGACCTGCAAAACACCCATTTCTGCAGAGCTGGGGGAAATTCCTAAGAACCAGCCTCGTGCAGCGTTTGAAACAGGCATCCACAAAATCACTGGCAGTTTTTTCCAGTGGCAGGCGACAATCAAGCAGCAGATTGGGATGAGTAGATCCAGCCAGCTCTCCCTGCATGGAATATTGTGGTGCTTTTTTTGCCTACTCTGAATAAGTGTCATTAGATGTGTTGTCTTTGGTGTTCGTGTGAACGTGGCAATTCCTAAGGAGGAAAGTGCAAAGCAGCTCCTGCAAGGCTCAGTTGTGCTCTTCAGGATCACAGCTTAAGGAAGCTGGAACTCTAGCGTGCTAAGTAGAGGCTGCTTGGTACTGCAGAGAATGTAAAGGAACCCTAAGCCTGAAATGCTTGTCTGTTGTTGGGTGGTTATTCTGTTTGGAAGGAGGGCAGGAATAGTTGTACTCTGAGGTGATGACTCTATTGGGTGCTTTTGGGTCAGTAAAGCGCTGTGATTTTTTGAAGCCGTTGCTGTTGCATACGAACAGTGCTCTGAGTAATATGTGAGTAATATGTGAGTAATACATTTTTGGTTGTTGCTCATGAGCTGAGGAACATCTGGCACTGTTTCTTCTAGCACCCTGGGCAAGACCTTTGCTCTCAGGTTTTGTGTACTTGTAAAAAAGACTAAATAATACTGAATAATTCTAAACCTCCAGAGGATGTCTGAGAAAATTGCTTTGCAAGTGTCTTAGGTGCTCTGAAGATTTGCCACAAATTACAGAAGTCTTGAGTACTTCATTCTTTCTTAATAATATGTCTTTTAATGTTTTTATTCTGTTTACACTTCAGTGTTTTAAAATGATGTTTTAAATCTTAGAGTGCAAAAATGTAGGTCCTATTCCAGAGCTTATAATATATTCTGAAGGAGTGGGAGAGGAAGGAAAGGGGAATACAGATATTTTTGTTGTTGTTTACTTGATTTATTGTTGGGGGGTTTCTTGTTTTTTGTTTTCTCGTGGTGAGGACTTCACCTGTAAGATTTTTGGCACTGGAGAGGGAGCAGTGTGCCTATTGTAGCATCTAGTTAAACATCAACATCCTGACTTCCCCTGCCCTCCCCATTCAGGGGAAATGAGCAGACGGAAAACAAATGGAGTAGCTGGGTTTGAGCTGGGCTGGCTTTCTCTAGGGTCATCCTCACCCTGCTGGCATACTCCTGAGTCAGCAGCAAAGGGGAGTTTCCTGGCAGGTCATTATTAGCAGGAGGGTTCCTACAGCCAGGAGAGAAGGCAGCAAGCTCTTCTGAGCCCAGAGGTGTTTCACCTGTTCTGGGCCTGGTTGTGATGTTCACTGTCTGTTAAGAACATCTAACACCAACTCTTGCTCTAGGTTGGTTTCCCTTTTGCCCTTTTCCAGAAAGATAAAAGGGAGAGACCATTTCTCTCTGTTCCTACCTTGTCCTCTGTCTTTCTGTGAAGATACTGAGCAAGAACTGGGTTTGTATGGGGTGGTTTTTTATAAGGTCACTTCTGCCACTCCTACAACTGCTCACCACTGTGCACCCACTTGTAACGGATACGGCACGGGAGGAATCTGGGGCGGGAGCCTGGTGAAGATAAATGGCTTGTGGGGAACTCTCGACCCAAACTCTGTGATCCCCAAGTGCTGGGAAATCGTGGATCTAGACTCTGAGGGTCAGGTCCATCAGTAGTAAAATAAGTCCCCCGTGCTAGGATGGCTCTATTTGCTGTCACACAACAGCTGAAGAAGGGAATAAAAGTTAAAAATTAACATTGGTCAGCTGCCTGCCTACTGCAGCTGGTAACTTTTGGAGTCCATAAACCAGTCTTCTTTCACCCACGGGAGGCTGGCCAGGGTGAGCATCCCAATGCTCTGTGCCCCAACCGTCAGCAGTGGGTGTGTGGACAAACCAATAGCTCTGCACTTGGGTGATGATGACTGGCAAGCACAACCTCCCCTTCCTGGAGAGGAAACATTCAGTACTCCCTCAGGCTGAAGTGGGAGGAAGATGTTTACCTTTGACAAGCTGCATTTACCACGATGAGCACAGGCAGTGGGTCCTCAAAGGGGCAGAACAGTTAACTGCACTGTACACAGCCAAGATACAATTTACTTTTTTTTAACTTAAGAAACCATTTTGAAGCAATTATCTTTGGTCATTTTAGACCAAAATTGCTTCAGCCTTTGCATTCCAGTCAGAGGGAGGGAAGTAAATTACCTGTTCAGAAATGTTTTGTTTATCTGCAAAGTCGTCAGGAATTTCACCTTCCCAGTATCTCCCCACTGGTACTTAGAAGTATAGTAAGAGACCACTAAGTTGATTTCGAGATCACAAAAGCATCTTTAAATGTCTTGCACACTTGCCAGAGTGGAGGAAAAATTATATAGCTCTTCTTCCTGGCAAAACAGACTTAATATATCAGGAGGACTTCGCTTGGTCCGAGTGCCGTGCTGGGAAAGATGAGTGCCCTCTGTGCCCAGTGCCTGTTTAACCCAAAGGGCTTATGCTCTGCTCTTCACAGACCAACGTTCCTGTGGTTTTGTTTGATGGTTCTTTATTCTAGGGCCTGACCTGGCCTTCTCTCTACCTTCTCATGCAAATTATCTGCTATTTATATTCTGTACTTAGGTTTTTGCCTCCATATTACTCCATAGTGCTATCTGTGCAAGAAAGACTTTTTGGTTTCTTATAAAACATATCCCTGACCTTTACATGTTCTGAATATGAAACTTGAAGGTGCCAGGCCCCTGAGACCCAGCAACATCTCCAGTGCCAGGGACCTCGGTGGCCCCACCTGCTCCAGGCTGGAGTCCCTCCTGGTCACACGCTGTTGGAAGTCAGGGATCAGTCTGTGGCTGGGGTGAACTCTTGGTGCTGTTAATGTAAATAAAATAGTTGAAACCTAAAGGCAGTCATCTCTTACAGCTAAGAGCTGTGCATTGCATTTGTGTAGCTTACATGTTTTAAGCAGAAGATAAACTCCCAACCTTGCCATTTCACACGTATATCTTTGCTTCTCTGTGGATCAACTTCAATTTACCAGCCCTTTCCCCCAACCCCCCCTCCCTGCAGCTTTTCAGAATCTTCAAATTCCAGATAAAACTACCAGGAAGTTGTTAACATCTCCCCAGCTTCTTAGAAAAGAGCAGCAGTTTTTAAAGTTTACCCTGAGCTCAGGAACTGACAGAAGCAACAGATGCATTCCCCAGCTCTGTAACTCATGCTGGGTTTTCAGAGCACGACTTGTTCTGATATTTTTAATGAAAGACAAGATGCCTCTTCAATTTGAGGAGTGGGGGGGAAAGGAGATGCAGCAATTCGTGATCCTGAGCAATCTGGTTTCCTCTGCTGCCAGAGGACAGTGAGTGTGTCTCTTCTGCACTCCTCTATTTTGATTTGACTGCTGGATGACCCCAACTATATTTGAACAGGAAAAATGAATCAAGTCCTTGGAGCTCTTTTTGTGAGGAGCTTTTGTGCTCAGTAACCAAATGCCACGTTTCAGCCCTAAACTGTATCTGTGTTAAGAGAGGACTTTGCTTTTAGTTTAGAGGTTCCCTTTTAATCTTGCATGCTGCTCTGGGCTCTTATTTCCAGAGGCTGCTTTTAAATGAGTCTTGATTTGTTCAGTTTGTGACACACCTTTTGGCAGCTGGCTCCTTGGTTTGGGAAAGCTGCTGAAGCCAGAATGTGTTCCTTGTAACGTCCCAAAGCATAAACCTTGCTAAAGGTACAACACAGGGAGACTCTGCAGGTCCCAGGGGGGTTTTGCCCTCGGCTGACTTGGGAGCTGACCTGCTGCAGGATGAGTTGCAACCGATTTAAACCCAGGAAGGGTTTAATCGTGAGACAAGACTCCTGCCAGAATGCATTCCGGGGTGTTGGCAGCACAGCAGTGTCTTTTACCTTGCAGCAAGCTGTGGCCAGTGCAGTTTCTCAGCTAGCTGCACTGGCTTTCAGTCAAAAGCACTTTCTTCTAAGGCAGGTAATGCTTTTCTTTTTCTTTTCCCAGAGCTGGAGCTAGTCCCAGTTTAATGTGCAGGCACTGAAATTCCTGCACTGAGTTTTCTACCACTTTTTCCTTGTTTTAATCAGTGGGTTATGAGAGCATTCCCCAGTGCCCTTTATTGTAGGCATTTTAAAGAACATTTATCTGAAGCCGTGAAGTTTGACCTGCTATAGAAGATGAAACCATAGTTCATATTTAGGTCTGTGAGCTGTAGTCAGAAGCCAAAGGTGTACTCAGTGTTTGTAGCCCTTCTGGTGTAATAAAATCAGGTGTGATAAGAAGATTGCAGTGTGAAGGCTGAAGGTTCAGGCTTGGTCTTGCAGTGCCCTGTTACTGTACACACTGGAAATGTGGCTGAGCTGGAGCAATTGAGAGACATCAAATACCCCAAGCCCTGAAGCTGTTAAACCATGTGTTCCTCGGAGTACTGGCTCCAACCTGGCTTAATGGTAGGGGAAGTGTAAAGTGAGTGTATTTTACTGTGACCCTGATAGGGTTTTAATCTGTGGTGCTGCTCGAGGCATTTCTTAATGCTGTGGCTTGTTTCCTTGTCCGTTTGTTACTTCTCCTCCTGCACTGGCCATGTTCCTTTTCTGGTGAGGGTGGATGTACCTGTCTTTGGGGATACCCCTGAGCCACCAGATGAAAGCTGTAATTTCACTGGATTTCAAATAGAAATACTATTTTGGGTTGTTGGAAAGTAAGATTTTCTATCTGCACTCTGCCACTAACAATTACAGCACATCTTCTCTTGTCATTAACTATAAGTAGTTAATCGTTTTCTTGACGCATCACAAAAGCTTTTGTGCAAGCTCTGAATATTGATAACTAATGCAGGAAGTAACTGCACAACATTAGGTAACAAGGGTGCTATCAAAAGTTATTACAGGCTTTAATAAACAGGCTGATGTTGAGCATTCATACACTACTGAAATTCTGAATGGCATATAACACTTAGGGTGCCAACCCTTCCCTACCACCGTTGACCTTTGTGGTGTTCCTGATGGTTTCTGGGTTTTGGATGAGGCTCTGCAGTGATGGCTCAGCTCGTTGTGCGATGCTATAGCTCCAGGACTTGACACAGCACCTCGTGGCAGCAGTGGGACCACTGACATCTAGAAGAAGCCATCAGTGATGTGCTGGTTCACAGGTCAGTGCGTGATGCTGTGGCACAAGCTAATCTTATCTGCAAGATAATAATAAAATAATGTCTTTCCGTGATGCAGATTTGAAATGCTTCGTATGCACGAGCAATATCATAGTTCTGTCATAAAATCATTAACCAGCAGCTCTTCCTAGGTCTGGAGCTGACAGGGGAACCATCTCTGCTACTTCTTTAGTTCATTTGTAGCCAGCTCAGGCTGGGATGGCAGATGACAGGTTATATGTTTAAATCAGATGGTTGTTGGGTGCCAGAGGGGCTCCTCTGGTGTATGACACTCAACATAAAAAGGAGTTTCTCTCTTCTGCTGAGAGCACACACAGCAGTTGCCCCCTGGGTCTCTAGCTCCTGCCCCAGGCACTCCACTGCTCTTCCACTCGAGGGGTCACCGTAGGGTGCAGCTGAAACCCCGCAGAGTGGCGAGGGTCCCGCTGCTGCCGCGCTGCTCTTCGGCCACTGCTGGGTCCTGATGAGGTTTTCAGCATCTTGGGGGATCTGTAGTTGGAGGAACTTGTTTTGTTTGTTCCTTCCCCTGCTATCTTGTTCTGACCCTGACCCCATCCCCCTGTCCCTCGTCTCACCCCCCAACCCTGATAAAAGTGGAAAAATCAGATGTCTGAGTTCGGAAAATACGACTGACTGCAAGCAGCACATGTTCAGAGGAAGGGAAATGCTGAGTGATGTTTATTCAGAGGCAGTGGTGAGAGCACAGAATTTACAGACTCTTGGCATTTAGGTGAAACTCTCAATCTTCAGAGGGCAGTTGGTCTGGGCTGTTACTGGCTCAGTGTAGCGTGGTCTGGCTGGTGTAACAGCACTCGGTGGTATTTATATCCCCCCACCAGTGCAGACCTAGTCAGGCTACCCCTTTCTGGTTAGGACATTGTTTGATAGTGTTAATTAATGCCTCTCTACACCCCAGCAGTTTGCACATTGCTGCAGCAGTTAAACCTGGCAGTTGGTAGGGAGGTTTTTAACTGAACTTCAGTCACCTTGTTCTGAGAGTGAAAGAAAATGCAGATGGGGGGAAACAGCCTACGGGGTCTGATCGTGTCTTTTTGCTTCGTGTAGCCGTGGAACAAGAAAGGAAGGGATTTTTCCAGTGTGTTTGTTAATCTGTATCACATCCTTGCTCTTGGAACTGGAAAAGCATATTGGAGCAAAATGTGGTGTCGGAGAGATTGTGGTTGTGTTTGCCTTTGTGCTTCCTTGCAGGATGATAGGTTGCAAACATGGTTACCAGTCTCTGTTGCTCACTTGTTGTTAATCAGGTATTTTTTTTCTAATTTGGTAGACTTTAAAAAAAAAATCAGACAGTTTTGCACCCCAGGAAAACTCAGTACTTACTGAGTCCTGAAGGTGTTTGTTACCAGGTGCTGCAGTTTCTGCAGACAGCAGGATTTTAAGAAGGTGCAAGCTTTATCATTTGAGAAAGAGTTACAGGAATTTTGCTCTGTGTTTGTGGAGAATTCAGCTCAACTCCCACTGTCTGCCTCCCTCACAACAGAGAACAAACAGTCTTGAGAGCTTGGCTGATCCCATTTACTCCATTTCAGGAAGGAGGATGGGGAGTTGCTAGTCCTGGGTACCTGCATTTCCTATTGCAGATGGGTTTTGGTGCAGATTGGGCTCTGTGGGCATGATTATGCTTCTTACTGTGGCTCGTTGTGAGGGGGCTGCTGTATCCAGAAAACACTGGCCATGTGGAGAGGCTGACTGGGATCCTGGAGCAGCGTGTAGCTGCTCAGTGTGTTGGTGCACCTGGACCAGAAAGCCCTTCTGTATCATGCAGAGAGCATCTGGTGTGCACCTTCTCAGCGGGCTGGGAGGAGGGCAGTGGTGCCAGAGCTTGGTTCAGGCTCTTCCTTCAGGATGCAGCTTTTTTTGGGTATCAAACTCACGAGGTAACACAAAACAAAAGAATTCTGTAGCTGAAGTAGGTTATAGGGTACAGAAGAGTTCTTTTATTTCCCTGTATTTCTAGCAGTGAGAGTCCTCTGTGTCCAGTCACTTGGCAGTGAGCAGTCCTTGAATACTTGGGGGGTGTGTACTTGTTTTTTAAGGTTCTAACCTCTCAGCAACACGAGGCACTTCACTTTCTAAACAAAATATTATGATTCTGTATAGTTGGGCATTTGAGCCTTTAAGATGGATTTGAAGTGGGGTTTTTTCCAAGCTCTTCCATAGCCAGGAGGCTAATAGATTATTTTATGAAACAGATTCTTACCCTGTAAACAAGCAGTTAGAGAAGAGCTGAGAAAAACTAGCACAAGGATTTGAGGCGTGTTCCTGTCTGTGAGTAGCTGATGGATATGTTTTGCTGTCTGGGATTGGACCTATTTAATTTGTTTTTTTACCTTGGTTGGCAGTACTGACCTATGTTAAAGATTAACTAGAGTGACTCTCAAGGGTGTGGTTTCAGTATCAAATGGATTTTCCAAACACAGGAAGTCTGATTATTTTCTTTTAATAATGTGCCAGGTATTTTCTGTAAAGTAATTTTTTTGGTCTCATTCAGAAACTGAAAATACTTTCAATTTTCGTGTTGAGCCTCTCCTACATACCAAGAGAATCCGTGCTAGCATGAGTTAACTCAGAGTAGTTTAAATAGATGTCGTTTTACTACTTGAATTTACAAACAAAGCACAATCAGGGAATATTTACAACCACAGGCTTTGCATTTCACTTACAGCAGTTGCTTGGTCAACTGTTTTCTGTTTATTTTGAACGTTCTAAGCTTAAAATATTTAGCATAGCATGCTATCAGAATAGTAATATACATTTAATTTAGGATAGGATTTTTAAAATAATAAGAAATAGGAAGAAATATGAGGAGCAATGCTCTGGTAGAGGTCCAAGGAAGTCTCACCATCTAACTGTCTACATTTTGCTATTGATTTCTCATTTGCTATATTGCAGCTGATGGCTTTAATAATTCATGGGGAAGAAAAATGCATTTTGGGGGGTTTATTAGACACTTCAGAGGCAGTAGTAATAGCAGGAGGACTCCCATAGATACAGATCCTGTGTCTTTGTCGTGATGTTTCCCAATGACAGCTGAATCACTGAGCTCTTCCTAATGTTGGCAGTGCCTTAGCAGAACTAATGTGAAAACATTTAAAAAATATAGAACTCTAAGACCTTAACTCTAGTGAGACAAGAGCTAAATCCAGTGGTGAGCCAGTGTATCCAGTGGTGCTGGGAGCAGTTTGTCAGGAATAACATGGCAAATTGGCTTTTGCTTTGCTGAAGCAGAAATTCCACATGCTGATAGCACCCAGGGAAAGCCAGAGGTGCTGTCTCCGAGAAGCAGGATGCTGCCAGCCAGTGAATTGAAATATCTTGCCTCCAAGCGAGGCAGCCGCTCGTTTCTGTTCAGTGTTTTGCTCTGGGGGAGTCAGGAGCTGGGAGCTGATGACTTTCAACACCCTGGGATGCCAGCCCTGTGCCAGGCTGCCAGCATGGTCTTCCCCATTAGCTATAGCTTATCTTTGTGCACCAGCACCAGGGGATGTTGATCCCTCCTTTGGTGAAAGAACAGAGGCCAAACTGGAAGCTGATTTTTTTCTTGCTCACTGCCAAATGCAACACAATCGTCTGGTTTGTTGCTAATGTTGAAGTCAGTTTAACTCCTGCTGCTAAAATGCCTGCAGAGATGAGTTCTCCTTTCTTAGTGGAATGCAGAAGTGAAACAGCTGGTGTAAGAATGAGATCTCATTCTTCCTATGCATATGGAGTTATACTGGACTGCAGTCCTCACATTACTCTTCTAATGGTGCTGGTGACAGCTGAGGTGACAGTTGAGCAGGAGATCCAAATTCTCATTAAACCCCCATTTCTTCTGCTGGAGATGGTTAACTGGAAGGATTTGCTGCAAATGAGAAATCTGAATGAAAGCTGCTTTGTCCTGTCTTTGTGGTGGCACCTGCCAGACAAAGAATGAAGTTACAAGGATTCTTAGACCGCAGATGTGTCCAGAACTGCACCTCAGATTGGCCCTTTGGGTTTGATGCCTTTGTAGCATTGTAATCCTTAGGAATGTACCTGGTGTTCTTAGCAAACAGATTTGCAGATTGAGACCCTGTAAATCCAGCCCTTGGGGATTTTAGGTGGTGCCTGTTCTTTTCTAGAAGCTCCTCCAGTTTTCAGTGCTGACAGGAGGAGCAGAGCTTTGGAGGGTTCAGTTACGGATTTATCCTAGGGAGATCCAAACATGAGGGAAGAGGAAAAGGAGAGAGAAGTGGTAGTGGTAACTCCAGCTGCTCCCCCTTCTAAACTCCCCAGGGAAGGAGGTGGATGCCTGGGTGCTGTATTCTGGAGTTGTGTGGAGCATTGTGTTAGCTGGAGGATTGTGTCCAGCTCTGGGCTCCCCAGTTCAAGAGGGACAGGGAACTGCTCGAGGGAGTCCAACGGAGGCTACAAAGATGCTGAAGGGACTGGAACATCTCTGGTGAGGAANGAGGAGAATGCTTAGGATGCTAAATGTGATACACTATCAGCTTCAGACCATAGGAAAAGATGAAAGCATGATGCTGAAGTACAGTTAAGGAGAGTCAAGCTGAGAAGTATGATGGCATGATTCTAGTAATTAAATATTTACCAGAAACAGACTGCTCTGAGAGACTCATTTTTCTTCAGCCCTCAGTATAGTAAGGTAATAACCCACACATAGATCATAGTTCTCCAGGGAGGTGGCTGCAAAGGGTTCTGCTCCTTGAGCAAGGACAGTTGAAGTCCAGTTCCTTTAAAAAAACCCCAAACAAATAGAATATATTGGGTATTTATTGAGGCTCACTGCAAAACAAAGCTAGTACTTGAGCTGCAGAGTTGGTGTGGCACAGCATGAGGGAATATTCTGCCTCTGAGTTCACTTGGGGGAGCAGTGGGACAGGTGCTGGCTGCAGTGGGGTGGCTGCTAAAGTGATGGGGTCAGGTTTTGCTGGTTACCAGCTGCAGTTCAGTAGCAAAGCTTGCAGCTACTGTGCTTACAGTACCTTGTGTTTCACACATGCAGAGTGCAAGGTGAGGTTTTGAAGTGGTCAGTGTGTTTTTTCCAGGCTTTCCTGTCCCACTAGTGCTGTAAAACCAGAGCCATTTGATAAAGGAGATGAACAACTATAAATTCCTCTTGTGTGCCAGTGAAATCCAGTGGCATAAATTTTGAGAATCTGAGAGGCATCTGCAGAGTAACAGGCTTTAGGGGGATAGATACTGTGCTCAGTTTGTGATTTTTGTTGTGATAAAGTAAAACTGAAGTCTCTTGATACTCCGTTTTACTCGGTGCCATCTCAGTGCTGGTCAGAATGTTGCTAGACAAAAGGAAAAGAAGGAAAGTAATACCTTTGTCATGCTCCTCCTCATATTCCTAGGAGGGAACCCACTGAGTTTTGTCACTCTTGAAAAAAGGTTTTAATAATCAGGAAGCCACATGAATATGTTCAGGCCGGTAGGAAAAAAAAAACAGTGTAATTTTGTGTTGCCTGTGTGGGAGGAATTGTTTCAGGGGACAAGAGAATAAGAGCACTGTTAGACTTCAGTGTTCTGATTACCATAAAGATACTGATCATGGAAAGGAATTCAAAAGCAGTGTAAATGGAGAGAAGCTGGGAGAGATTCATTTATGAGGAAAAAATGAATAATTAAATATGCATAACTTGCCTAAGCAGTGACTAGAGGAGTTCATAAATCCACCAAGCATGAGAGGTGCAAGCAGAGGAAGGAGAAAGGTACCACTTGTCTAGTGGGGATAAGGCTGGAATGGAAACTTTGTGTATCCTCTGCCTGGCTTCCTGAGAGTGGAATAGTCTGAGCTGTTAAATACCCTTCCTTGGGAAAGAATTAATCGACATACACAGAGCTATCCTAGACAGAAACCTAATAAATATGTAGTAAGACAAATCCTGCCCTTTTAGGGTGATTAGATGGATGTAGTGGCTTCATCCTGTGACTTTAGCCAGGTTAGCTGCCGGTGATATTTGAATCTAGTGTGTGGGACACACAGCACAACACGAGTGAACCAGCTCTTTCAAGGAGGAGACTCACAAAATGTGCTGTGGAAGGGAATGGAAACATCCTTGCCCTGTTCTCATTCCTCCCGGGACATCCCTAAGGGATCTGTCTACCCACAGTTGGATGGGGGGGATGCTGAGCTGGCTGGACTCCTGTCTGGACCATGATGGCCATTTGTAGGGTCTGAGGTCAGTTCTTGGTTTGAGAGAGGTTCTTTCTTCTTGACACCTCATCTGCTATGCCCCCAAAATACAGGCAGCAAATGGGACAGTGCCCAAAAAACCCTGAGGTCCTTTGCTTTGAAAATAGTTAAGTCAAGAAAAATGCACCCTGAAAAAGAAGCAGGATTTGGACATTATAGATTTAGAACTAAAAAGTTGCAGGTGGATAGTTTCATGTGTAATGTTTATCTTGGTAGGGTGTTGTGGAGAAAGAAAATGAATTCTATCCCAGCCAATACCAGGACAAAGGGGTTTTTCTGCCAAGTCCTAGAACAGGGAAGCACAGAGTACTCTTTCACAGCCTACACAGGTTTGCTCCACCATGAGCTTTGTGTTACCTTTGGCAATTCACTCAAACTGTGTTGGTTTTTCAGTCTGGATGAAGAAATAATTGTACTTCCCTGCCTGCAGCAGCCGTCTGGGGATCAGAGACAGAGATGCTCAATTACAGTGTGAAGAAGAGACTACTTAATCAAATGAGCTCTAAGTGCTCTAAAAGATAAGAACGTGTTTCCTGCCTCCAACTGTTCCCTCTTTTCCAAAGCAAATTTTTCACACAAGTCTTCTGGCAGGCTCACTACTTCTTGTTGTTGAGCAGTGAGTCCTGGCAGCTGCTGCGTCCTGGGTTGAGGTGCCTGCTCTCCGAGTGCCTGAAAACCCAGCAGTTGACAGTGAAACACTGGGAAGGATTAAGATGCCAAATGTTCCTTCTGTTTCATATTTAGGATGCCAACTGTGATCACCACCCAGGGTCAGGCTGTTGAAGCAGAGGCTTCTTTCAGAGAGAATGTCCCAGGCTGGAGGTGCAGAACCTCTCAGAGCAGCTTCTTCTCAGGTGCTGGCTGTAGTGAGGCAGGAGTGTGACTTTCTGCCCCTGACAGGGGCTAAACAGCAACCTGGACTAAAGCTGATGCTTTGCTGTAAAGCAGCAGCACCCACAGAGGGAATCCTGCAGCCCCATAAAAATGTTTGCTGTTGTTGCCAGTTTAATTTTCAGAAAGCTCTTGTTCTCTCCTGGATTTGAGCTGGTTTGTTATTTAAAGGTGGCCATACCTTGCATTGAACATGTTAATTTAGTCAGATTGTTAATAATTGCTTTATAAAATCCCAGTGGACTACACGGGGCAATGTAAATACAGGTGTTCAGCTCCTGGGCTCGGGTAGAGGGTTGTTATTGGCCTGACTGAATCTTCACGCTCCCAGCCGATGGATATTGTCAGGAGCTGTTCCAGTTCAATCATCCATGAAATATTCACACATTTACAGTCAGCTTAGAAGTGAAGCTGTCAAAACAACCCGCCTGATTTGATAAACAGCTATCAGAGAAGTGGCAGGCAGCTTCTGGGCTGAAGTGTTTCACTTCAGAAATGTTGGCACCTTTTAATTTTGCATAATTTCTGAGAAATGCATAAATATTTTTTTTTCTCATTTGTGGCTTTTTTTAAGGACTTTGAAATGTTCAAACTTGTCACCTGGCTGTTGTTTTTAGCAGGCTTTGGCTATTTTTCCTTGCAAAAACAGAAAGAAAGAAGAAATAGATGAATGGCTTTACTCCATGTGTTGTAAAAAACTGCAGAGTGATGGATGAATTTATTACAGTGTAACTGCCTGACCCTATTTTCTGCAGGCAAGTGGTAGAATCTGATTGTTCTAAAGATTTCAGAAGAGAGCACCCTAAGAACAGTAGTATTGGCTGAGTACCCACAAGTAGAGACACAGCAGTTGAGGTCACAGAATGGAATCATAGAAATGTCTAGACTGGAAAAGACCAGTGGGATAATCTAGTCCAGTCACCCACCAAACACATCCACCCAGTGTACCCCCTAAACCATGTCCCTAAACACCGCATCCCATCAGCTCTTAAACACCTAGGTCAGCTCTGTCCCATCTGATTTCTTAAACACAGCTCTGCTTTTTAGAGGAAGGAGATGAAATTGTGCTGTTGATCAGCTTGGCCCCCTGTGGAAGGTCTTGCCTTCACATTCCCAGGGTAGTAGGGGTGGGATGTGGAAATGGTCTCATCTGGGATCCAAGTGAGAGTATCTCAAGGTCAGATTGGACAGGATTTGATCAGCCTGATCTAGTTAAAGGTGTCCCTGCTCACTGCAGGGAGGTTGGACTAGATGACCTTTAAAGGTCCTCTCCTAACCTTCTGTGATTCTGTGTTATGAAAGCAAGTGCAGCCTAAAAAAGAGCAATTCTGAGAAATAGGCCAAAGCTGCAAACAGAACATCACCCTTCTGCGCAGGAGGGGTGAGGATGTTCTGTCTTTGTCTGCTGCTATGCAGTGTCCACCTCAAAAGTAGCTGCTGACTGCTCTTCTTGTTCCAGTGCAGTAGTTCTAGTTTCCTTTGCCTGCACTTTCCATGCTGTTCTTTTTTTTTTCCATAGCTTCAAATGAAAATGATAAAGAGAGAAGCAAGGGGCAGAGAGAAAGCTCAGCTCCTGAGGAAGAAGATGGGTCAGGTCAGAAAGCAACATGTGGGGTTCCCTGCAGCATGCAGAGTGAGGTCGGCGCCGCTGCTCTGGGATATTGCTCCAGTTCCTGTATTTGCTCCTGTTCCAGCTCTCTAAGGCCATGTCTGCAAACCAGCATTTGGCCTGAGTGTCCAGGTAACAGGTAGCTGTTCTTCAGAGGACATGACTGGCTTTGTTCTACTTGTTTATTTTGGTTTGTTTCATTTGGTTTTTCCTGATCCAGTTCAAGATAACCAGGTTCCCATAGGTGACTTCTTCAGGATTAATTTAGGCTAAGATGCACCTCCCTGGTTATTTTTTCTGTCTGTTCTTTCTGATTTCAGAGTGAATCCACTCGAATTCTATCCTGCCTCTTCTCTCCCTTCTCTCCCCTTTGTTTTTCCTGCATTTCTCTCCCAGCTGGTTTTCAGTTGGCTGAGTTTCCTGCTGATCAGCGGGTGTAGTGATGAAGCTGGGACAAACCATTTTGCTGTGACCTGCAGTCTGTATCTCCTCGACGTGATCGTGGAATTGTCCTGCTGTTCCTGAACGCTCAGCCAAGGAAATAGGTTTGTGAGCACCTCCAGGCAAGCTGAGGGAGTTGCAGGAGTACTGAAGATTGAGAGCAGTGCTCCCAACAGATTCCTTGAAGTGTTTGGCTTCCTTTCCCTGGGTCAGTCCTTCCTGCCCTGCAGAGCCCCAGCACAGTGGCTGTTTTATTGTGGGGAGTCTGCCCACTCTGGATTGCTTTTAACAGTCAAACACTAAGTCTAGAAACACAGAATACAGGCACTGTTAGGGAAAACACAGGCTGTGCCCAGTACCTGTACAACTGGGGTGGTAATAACAAAGTACTGGTGAGAGCTTAGGGATGGTTAAAACACAGACTGGGAGTCAGAGGGAGGTGACACGGTGGGAATGGTGGCACTGGCACAGGATGCCAGGTTAAGGTTGTAAGGAATTGTGAAGCTACCTAAGGAGTTGTGGAGAGAAAAGCAGCAAGTCTGTGCTGCTATAGCTTGATGTTGTGATGCTGATCACACCCACCCTGCTGAGCTCCCCTCTGACAGAAGCAAACAGTACAGGAAATACAAACATCTTTGCTGGGACCAGCTTTACAGCTCAGGCACTTTGGGTTTGTACCTTCTGGCCTGCACTGTGCTGTGAAGGCTCGAGCCATTTTCTGGCTACAGCAGCTCCCTTCCCTCCTCTCTCTGCTAGGTTTTGTAAAATGTTTTGCTAAACCTAAAAGTGTTTTGGATTCACTTTTTGGAATATAAGGAAGTGGAGTTTTCCTTGTTTATCTTAATAGGGGAGAAGCTGTTGATGATCACACTTTTTGCTGAAGTATTTGGGGCTGCATTGCTCTGGCACACCAGATGTGAGTGTTGCCAGGTGGGAACTCTGTTCTGTGTAAACCTGAGGGATGTGCAAAACTGATGCAGAGCTAAAGATCCTGTAGACCTAAGGAGCCTGTTTTTCTGCAGTTGTGTGACAAATATTCCCCAGGTCATCCTTGTCCTTGCCCCCAGGACTTGCCATGTTGGGCTGGGAGAGGGTGAGGTGTCAGGGGGTCCCTGGCTGGCAATGCAAGGGCTGTGTGCACACTCTGCACAGAGGGGGAAATGATTTGCTGGAGAGGTGGCTAAGTGAGGAGTGGAGGGGATGCTGGGGAGATGAGCCAGCTTCCCCTGCCCAGTGTGTTTCAGCAGTTGCACAGCTGATTCCCTTTCCAAGGTCTGTTTGACAGCGTGGATCTACAGGCTGTTACCTGCTAAAGAACTGGCTGAAAAGCTGCGTGAAAGCTGTCGCTGGGAATTTCTCCACTGCTCGTTCTGACTGACCCCTTTGCAGACATCTGGCAGATAATAATTCTAAGCCCTGAGTCAGTCACATTTCCCAATCACTCTCTTCTTTATTAGCCAAGCTATAAATGCCTTAAGGCATCTGAAATCTGCACAGTTGGGTAAAGCAAAGCCTGGGAAAGTCATACTTATAAAAATTAACAGAAATAGATCCTTGTAGGTGTATAAAAACCTTGGGTTTATTGTGCTGGGGGGATAGGGGCATTTATATTGTAAATAGAAACGTCCATTCTGACCAAAGATGGTGATAAAAAGCTCTGTTTTCTGACTTAAATCATGTTTTTCCTGCAAGCTTCAACCTGCTTTCAATCTGAAAAGCTCTGTAAGAGCAAAGCAAGACTTGGCTGTAACTTTGGTAAACCTGTAAGTGAATTCATCTGATGTTGGATCCTTATCTCTCTTCTGTTACCTCATTTCAGCTGAAATGTAAACAAGCTTTTTCCTGACTGACAATTTGAAGAATTAGTGTTATTCCTAGAGATGAGTTTGAGTGGTTTTTTTGGAGGGAGATAGGAAAGCAGCCGTGTGCACTAAGATACACATTTGTGGGGAAGGATGCAGCAAGCCCATTTTCTTATCTAATGAGATATACAACGTGCACATTTCTGAAAGCAAAGACGTTCTTGTTACCCATAAAGTCACATTTTGCAACATCTCCCAGGTCAGGATGCCTGTCCCAGAAGGCAGGGCACGAGAGAAAAGATCCATCCTGGGGGACAAATTGAAAAACCTGTCTGTGCTAACAAATGAATCTTCTGACCGAGACCATTGCTGGGGAACAGATGGTACAGCTCTCAAATGTAGGCTTGCTTTTCATATAGCACAAATACATTTTCATGCTATAATCCCTCCCTCTCAAAGCCTTACCCCTCTTCGATTTGCAAACTTCCTTCTTCTGTTCTGAAAATAAAGTAGGTTGGGAAGAACAGCAACTTTCAGACAACCAGGCTTTATTGAAACCAGATGGAGATCTGAGTTTTCCAATACTGTAAACTTTGGACTCAGAGGAGATTTTACATCTGCTTCTCTTTGTAGGAAGGGAAGGAAAAGAAAATGTGATAAAATAGTAAGCCTCGATTCTTGGTGTTCCTCCTAACAATGCATTTGGCTTCCATGTTTCTCTTGGTCTTTGGCCTGTCCTTATTCTTGCTTGGAAGCCTGCGTGCTTTGAAAAGCAAGGATCATCTGGACCTTCAGAGTAGTCCCCAGAAGACACCACAGGCACCCCAGAAGATGCCAGCTGGTGTTTGTCCTTCTTGTCTCCTCAGCAGTTCCAGCCATTGCTCCTTTGCAGGGAGGGATCAGTGTTCCTGAAACCAGACTTTTGGACAGAGGAGGAGGAGGAGGCTTCATTTCAGCCTGCTTTAAATGGCAGTGTTTTCAGCATTTGCTTTTATGGCTCCTAAAACCAATACAGGTGCTTCCCTAGATACCTGGTGTTCTGCATCCTCAGCTGCCTGGTGGAGAGTCACATATCCTTGGTGACTGCCATGTGAGAAGAGGGACTTTGCCCCCATGGTCATCCATGGCTTGCAAGGAGCTGCAGAAGGAATTCTCTCCCTCAACTGCCTATGCCGAGTGGAGCTGGCGTTGTGTGTGTGGGGAGAGCACCCAAAGGAGTAGTGAGAAGTGGAGGCTGGGTGGAGGGTCTTCCCAACAAAGTCCTGCTGCAGTAGTGGATTTATCAGCTGGGCCCTCATAAAAGAGGTTCCTGGTGGCCAGTTTGCCCTGGTCACAGCTTCTTATCAGAGCTGTCACTTCAGTCACTGGTAGTGTCTGGCTGGCTGCTCAAATCTAGTGCCATCTGCTCTTGAAACTTGAGCAGAGGCAGGAAATGAAAGATCATCAGTGATGATAAAAGCACCAAGAACAGCAGGCACATGAAACCAAACTTTTGATTGCTTGGGCTCTTTTTTATTATTTATTTGTTTGTTTCTTTCTTTCTTTTGACAGTGCTGTACAGCAAGTGAGTGTTAAGGGAAAGCCACATGAACGTTGTCTTGCTTTTGCTTCTTCAGCATCACCAGAACCACACATTCTCATGTTGAAACCACTGCTTTGCTGGGAGAGACCTCTTGGTTACCTTCTCAAACTTTGATTTGCACTGAGGGAGAGGTTAAAAATGCTGTGAGTTTTGCCTAAGCTGCAGGGTTGAAATGCAAATGTTGCTGTGCAGTTCTTTGAAAAAAGAAAATTTGTCTTTATCTTTTCTTTTTTTTTAGGAAAGAGAAGTATATCCTGAGTGGTCCCAGGTGTCAGAATTACCTCCCCTGGCTAAAAACTGTTTCTAGGTGCAGGGGCATTCTGGCAGAATGTGTCAGTTGGAGGGGGTTTGGTTCTTTAACTGAAGTTGGGCTTCCAGGAGCTGAATCAGAGCCACCCGCCGTGAAGCTGCTGTTTGTATTGAGGCTGTTGTTGCATGAGCATCTAAATTGGCTCTAGGACCAGTGGAGAGACAATGACAATCCTTTTAGTGTAAGCAAAGACAAATTGCTGAAAAAGTTAATGAGAAAAGGTGTTTCTGTAGCTCAAATGGGCACTTGTAGGATGATTGTAGGCAGTTGTTAGGGCTCCTTATGTTTTATTTTCCTACTCGTGGGATTGCTTATAAAAACAGCACAGAAATTTAACAGCAGACATCTCCAGAATGGCCTTGGTGACTCATTTTAAAAAGGGAAATACCTTATGTGTGGTTATTGTAGACTTGGTCTGAATACTGATTAATTTCTTGTTATCTTGGTTGTGCAAGATCTGAAAACTTAGACTGTGGCAGCACCTGCTTTTTTTCCTCCTTTTCCTTTATTTTTAAGCCTTTCTGGAGCGTCTGCAGATAGTTTATTCTGAGATTGTAGGCTGTTAATCCATAATTAATTAATTGCTCGGTTTGTTTCCCCTGGAGAATTGGAGGGCAGCTGACATCCTTCATATGCAGAGAACTTTGAGGTGTGTTTATTAGAGATAGAAAAACATGTAACTCAAGATGAAAAATATAAACAGCTATTGATAGCACATGCCATGACTGAGCAGTGGCTAATAAGTACCTGCCCTCATTTTCCTCCTGCTCCAGACAAGCAAGCACGGGATGTGGCTTGAGGTTAGCACCTTTGAAACACAGCGATTCATTTGACAGCTGAGTTCTTTATTTAAGCTAGTAGCACATTGCTAGCCAAACAGTCAAGCCTCTGATTCCTTAAAAACAAATAAATCACTTGACTGGGGTGAGCAGTGCTTGGCATACTGAACGGGCAGAGGCCTCTGGCATTGGTAGCCTTCCTTTCCTGCCTTGTCAAAGGAGATCAGCTTGCAGCCTCTGCAATGTTTTGGCCTTCAGAAAGATGAGCTATAAAGCTCACCAGAGGGAGAAGGGATTCTTGTCATCTCTCCCCGTGTTGTTTTCCACTTGCCCCAACTATTGCATTTCAAACCCCTGGCCTTGGTCCAGCCCACGTGCAGTTTTTGTAGCCACCTTAGTTAGGGATGGGATTTTCCTTCCCACTTCTGCCTGTTACACTTGGTCTGTAGCATTAATGCCTGCTTGGGGGAGTCCCTGCAATTATTCCTCTCCCTGTGGACTCACTGTAGAAGCAGAAGGCTTTTGTGTCAGGAGTAGCTGCATCTTCCACAGCATGCCTGGACTGCTTTAAGTGTGCTGGTCTAATCAGAGCACTTTGTCCCCTCAGTTTTGCCACGGCCCTGTGCAAGTGTCGTGATGGTTCTCACCAACACTTGGGAAGGGATGGAGTTGAAGCAGCCATTCCTATTTAAAAACTCAAAAAGAATTTCCATACTCTGGCAAGCTGTGGTGGTGGTGATGTCTTTTAGTACCAGGGATGTCAACAGTTAACTTCTGGTATATGGTGCACAAGTAGGAAGCAAAGGGGAATGACCGTGGTCACTTCTGGTTCGTTTGAAATTATTAAGCCATTCAGTTTATGGTCCAGCAGTAAAAGTCCTGACTGAAACCGTGCCCAAACTGCTTTAAATTACACTGCAGCCTCTGAACTGCTGCAGAACACCTCTGCCTTTGGGCACCACGATAGAGATTTTTCAAGAGGCTGGTGTGGAGGGGAGGAGAGAGGAGGACTTACTGCAAGACTTGCATGAAGGTTTCACCTTCAGACAGACACCTCTGCTGTCAGATCACACAGAAGCAGATCCTCATGGCAGGCTGGGTACTGCCTTTGACCAGCCGAATCTTCACCCTCACCTTTCTGAAGCAAGCTCCCTGTGCCCGTGCTGCAGGTGCGGCTGTGGAGAGAGGCTGGAGCCTGGAGGGGCCGGGATGGAGCACCTTACAGCACGCTGGTGCCATCTGATGGTAAGCTTTCCCTGCAGGCTTTTCCCCTTCCCACTAATGTCATCAAGCTTTTCATTCATTTTCTGGGAGGGAGATGATGTTAAGTCACACATTTTCAGCTATGTCTCTGCATCTCCCAGAAATTGAAGTATTCATTTAAAAAAATTCAAATGTTTTTGCGTGGTTTTCTTTATTCATCCCGTGTTTTAAAACCAGCTTTTAAATGAAACTAGAACTTTAAGATACGACTCTTTCACTTGGTTTTCTCTCCCACCCTACCCCCGAAGTGACCATTAATTACAGGCATGGTCTTCCCGTGGTAACTCTGCTGCTGCCCACAAGAAGCGAGCGCTGTCAGTTCACTCTTAAGCCAATGGTGACCACCGTAGGGGCATTCCTGCAGGATGTGCAGAGGGAAGATAAAGGAATTGAGAGGGCAGAAGTCTTTGCAACAGGTATCTGACATTTCTATCATCCTGCAGAATAAATACCTTCCTTTTGAAATGGACTGTGCAGGAGTTCGGTCTTCTCTCGGGTTTAGTGGTGTTGCTCCTTTGGCTAGAAGAGCTTGTGTAAGGAAAGACATAAATCTAGAACTGCAGGTGAGGTCTTTGAATGGCTTTTAATTTCCCCAAACCCTTTGTCTTCATGAAGATGCAAAGTTGTGTGTGGATGGAGAAATAAAAAGGCAGATCTTTATGTTGGAATTTGTTGCTGGTTTAGGTAAGGCTTCTTTTTCTTCTGCCCTCCCCTTCCCAACGGGTCAGTCTTAGACATAATCATAACAGAAGGAAAGGTAAGTCTGCTTGTAGTAGTGACAAATCCAAAGGACACCTCTAGAGAAGGGATTTGGGCACACATTCTGTGTCCATGTGTTCATCCTTACCGTGCAGCAGTGGTTTACTAGAAGTATTAATGATGTTTGGAAGGAAACTGTAAAGAATTCTAGCACTGTTCCTCAGGGATATCAGCTAGTGCTTAAGATGCCTTACAATAAATGATTGAGAACTTAAAATCTTTCTTCTGCAGATGGTAGCAAGGTCTCTGATGCAACCTTGATGGAGGTCTTATTGATGAATGACTTTAAACTTGTTATCAACAACACAGCCTACAGTGTGTCACCTCCTGTGAAAGGTAAGGGCAAGGCTTTAATGGGGCTCATTACCCCACCTCACCCACTGGAAGCCACGGGGAGTCTCAGAAAACTGAAACCTGTCTCCTAAATGGAATTTCTCCTTGGTTTTTACTAGATGGTCTTGATGTTGGGGGTTGGAGGTGAGAGAGAATGAAGCAGCGTGGGTTCTTGAACTGCTTCCTATGACAAATATTTTCTTTTCAGAGAAGCTGAGCAGTGAGCATGCTACTGAAATGGAAGATATCAAATCCTTGGTTCACAGGCTGTTTGTGGCTCTACATTTAGAAGATCACCAGATCAGGAAAGAGAGAGAATTGCTGCAGAAAGTGGACCATCTGAAAGAAGAGCTGGTCCCTCTCGAACAGGTTGGAAAGTGGGGTTCCATTTTTAAAAACTCAGAAGCATTTCCTTCCACCAAGATTAGGTCCCGTGATAGAAGAAAATGAGCACGAGTGGCTAGGGTGTGCCTCTTTTGTTTGTTATGTAAACAGCATTCAATTCAAATATAATCCAAATTATTTTCAATTCAGTTCTTTTCCCTCCTGCTGTGCACATTCCCTGGTTGGAAACCACAGTGCCTGGAGAAAGCTGCCATGAACAATCCTCAGCATGGCTAGCACTGGCACTGAAAGTCCACTCAGCTGCATGAGTTCTGAATGCCCATTCAGACAAAACAATAGTGAAGTAGAAATCATCTGTGGCTTAGGTTTGGCTTTTCTGTATCACCAAGGTACATTGTGTGGTTGCCAGAACCCAAGAAGGGAAGGTAAGAATGTTGATCCAGGGCAAACTAAGATAACCCAGCGTGAGGAGGGGATGCCAGAAAGAGCCTGAGAAAGCAGACAGACTTTTCCTTGGCTGCAGACCTGCTTTGTGAGGACCAGTCTCAGCATTAACCAGAGCTGCCTCGGTAAATCCAGTAGACAGAAATACCTACTAATGGGAAGGGGAGATTAAAAGCAGGATTTCTTGGTGCACAACAGTCAGGAGATCAGGTTGCCCTTGGACTTCAGTCCTTTTCTTTCTCAGAAGGGCAAGTCAGTAAGAGGAGTCTGTAAAAGACACTGAAGAAAGGATCTAGCCCAGCATGAGAAAACACAGTTGAGGAGCACTCATTGTTTGATTGAACTGGTTTCTGTATTTATTTTTCCTTAGATGAAAGCCAGAATCACAGACAGTGCAGATGCAAAGACGTCCAGGCTTCTCTGGGTTGGCTTAGCACTGATGTCAACACAAGGAGGAGCGCTGGCGTGGCTCACCTGGTGGGTCTACTCATGGGACATCATGGAGCCCGTCACATACTTCATCACCTATGGGAGTGCCATGGCTTTCTATGCCTACTTTGTTCTTACTAAACAGGTAAGTCCTCGTTTTGTAAATGTCTAGAGTATGGTAAAGGAGGAAAAACGACTCTGAAAATCAGTGTTTGGGCTGTGATGAAAATGCAGGTCAGGTAGTAGCCTTGTCATCAGACAGGGGACCTCTCTGCTCCCTACTGGGGCTGGATATGAATGTTACATTATGGGAAATCAACACATGAACAGCAGACCAGCTACTGAGCATAGCTACTAGCTGTGAAATTTCATATCCTAGGGAATGAGAAGTGATGAAAGAAGTTTTTGTTGATCACTTTGATCAGTAAATGGCACCTCGCTCATCGCGGTGTTGAATTAGATAAATCTTCCTGAAAGAGGCTGAATTTCTATTGAAAACTCCTTTGTGCAGGTAATAATCTGCCCTCTACCCAGTCTTTTTGCTAACCCCAAGTATGTGCCCTGCTTTCTTCACCAGGACTACCTTTACCCTGATGCTAAAGACAGGCAGTTCCTCCACTACTTCTATCGGAAATCCAAAAGACAACATTTCAACGTGGAACGATATAACAAGCTCAAAGAAGACCTAGCAGAGGTATTTAAATACAGTCCTTAAACAATGAGGTAGCCTCTGGCTTTAACTTTTTTTCAGTAAACTCTCAGCTAACAGAAAATTGACCTCGAAGTTTGCTGTTTACATGGAAAGCAGTGTACTGCTTATCGAGCCAGTTTCAGCTGCTCAAATAACCCCAGAGTGTTTGCCACTGAGGTATAAACTAGTTCAGGAAGTCATCAGAAGGGGAGACCTTTGTGAGTTTCATTTAAAACAAGTCAGTAACTGTCAACCTTACCCATCCATTTTTTTGCATACCCTTAATATGTTGCATTTTTGGCCATTTTAATGGAAAAGCTGCATTGCTTTTGGAGATGGTGTTTGCTGCACTGCTAGCCTTAATTTGAGCTGAAGACCCTTAGTTCAGGGTATCATTTCATGAGCCACATTTGACACCAGGCTAAAGTTTGATGTGTTTTCAGTAGCAGGATGAATTCAGTATGAATTTTGTAATTGTAATTCCAGGAAAATAATAGTTTGGGGTGTGGGTGAGTGGGTGGACAGGCAGGGCACAGGCTTCTCTCTGGAGACTGGCTGAATGACCCGAGCAGCTCTCTAAATGTTCAGCATCCTCCATGTGATTAGTTTGGCTTCTTTCCTTCTGAGAAAGGAAAGATACAGGTTGTGTGAAAGAGGAGGAGAAAACGGAGGGCTGGAGAAGGATGAACTCTGACTCTTTCTTGCTCTGCTCTGGCAGGCAGAAGAATCCCTGAGGCGTCTGCGCCAACCTCTGCACCTGAGGCTTCCAGTCCAGGAAATCAGTGACAAGGACTGACTTTGGTTTTGTCTGTGTTACTTGCCCCTTCAAAGCTGATAAGACCATTTAGTTACTCTACAGAAACTGGCTATTTTTGACCACTGTAGTTTTGAAAGTTGCAATAAATATCTGTAAAAATTATTTGGTCACTTGACAGTTTGGGTTTGTTTCTTGTTTGGTTGTTGGATCTTTTTAAACCCTTAGTCTTTTTAGTACCCTTCATTTCAGCACAGCAGTGGCTTACAGAAGAATTAACTTTTGCATTGAATATTAAGGACTTTTTCCTGAAATTCCAAGTAAGATTTATTTTTTTTAGTAATTGTTGCTGGTAAAGTAAGATGTATCAAAAGCATTAACTATAGAACCCCTCATTTACTCATTTATGTTTCCCTGCTGCATTTTACTGAAAGAATTTATCAAAACATTCAAACACACGTGATTTATACAAAGCTTAAAAGTATGATTAAGTAAGATTTCACATCTGTGAGTCAGAACAGAGTATATGGAAGTATTTAAACTAAAGCAGAGGCAGTAATCAATTCCATTTATATGCAGGAATGTGGATTAAGACACTTTTCTTGGCTTCAGTTCTCCATCGTGCCCCAGAGTTAAGTGTATGTACCAATAATGTAAAAAAATAATAAATATTTGCTTCTAGTCAGTAACAATCCTTTGGTGGAATGTCCTTGTGGTGACAAATGCACTATTGCTCTCATGTGCACAGTGGCAGAGTGGCTGATCTCCTCTGGCCAATGGGGGAAGAAGCTGATCCAACACCATGGCCTGAAGTATGAAGGTTCACTCCTTTGTATTCTGCAGAGCTGCCTGGAGGTGTCCAGCAGTTGTCAGTGAGCCTGGAACCTTGACATTCTCTGCTTTAGCTTTTGGAGAAGGTGAGCTAACCCACAGTCACTAAGAGAGCTCTACATGATCTCATTTCACCACTGCTTGGTTTTCTCCTGAGGATGCAAAGCACCAGCAAGCTCTAATTGTGCCCCAAATGTAAATAAACCCCCACCCTTATCCCTATCGATGCTACAGTTGTTTTCAAGGAATTAAGTTCCTTTTTAGTGCTGACATTAAAAAGATAAATGTCTGTAAAGCTCAGTAAATCCACAAAGACTCAGAAGGTTCACATATTTAAACTGTGCTGCTGTTGACAGATGTAAATTGTGCTCTTGGAGCAAGACAAGCTGATCTAATGCAACATTTGAAATATTTTGGAAATTGTAAAACGTGCCAACGTTAGATGGCAAGCAAGCAAAAACCTTTTAAGCAAGCAAGCAATCTAGAGTACTGATTTCAATCAAATCTGAGCACCTCTTCATAGTTTAGCACCAGTCAGTTTTTCCCTCATTCCCTGAGATGAACAGAGCTGCACTACTAGCTTTGAAATGCCTCTAAGATTTTAGAAACTATTCTATCCAAATTACAACACTTGATCCCAGAGATTCTGCAAACAATCTTGTAGGATATTAAGCCTCCTGAACTAAGACAGTGTGGTTTTTATTCCACATCTTCAGCCACTACTAGTTAGTGGTTGTCACTGTTAGATAATAACCTACTTCGATTTGGGATGAAAATACAATTTTTTAGTTAGCATTGAGGCAAAACAAGGAATCTGTTTTTTTCCTATAGCATGAATGTCTCTGCACATATCCACTTTGCGACGAGATACTTTCCTGTTAACTACAGTAAGAAGTTCTGTGAACTCCAAGGAAGAGCCATGTTTCCTGAGTGCCTCACACAAGTCTTGAATGTACCAGGAGCCGTTCACAGTTTCACGATGAGAAAAGTAACCTATGTGGATCAGGAACATAGAATTATATCCACGTGCAAGTGGTGATGCCACTTGAAAACTGTTTGTGAGAGTTACTGCTCAGTAGCTGCATCTGGAAGGGGTACTAATGACTAATGGGTGTAAACAGTGAAGACCCTTAGTTCAGGTTTCACTGCCAGTTATGTCATTTCCCTGGAAACTTAGATGGGAAATGGCTTTGAGATCACTTACAGTGCTCAGCCAAGAGGACTGTGGTTCAGGGACTGGGAGTGTGCAGGACTGCACGTGGATGCTGCAGGAAAGCAGATGGGACTGAGGACAATGCACACGGAGGACCAGGGAAGGCAGCTGTGTAGTGCAGGGAATTTAGAAGCCACCAGAATCCCAGAGTCCTGGAGAAGAGGGGAATGCTTGCTGTCAGCAGGCAGCTCAGCAGCGAGGTTGGTAAGAATGTTTCTGCTTGGCAAATTAACTGCAACCTTGATAGTTTATTTTCACTTTTTCCTTAACACACCAGCCTCCTTCCCAGATGAGATGTCACTCACCAGAGGTGTAAACCAGTTGACCTGGCACTGCACCCATTATTTTGACTGCAAAATGAAGACGTGTTCAAGCTTGTTACAGCGAAGTATTGGACAGCAGATGTGAAATATCAGAACTTACCTTGTGCCACAGAGTAGCACATGATAAAATCTGCACCAGCAGGCAGGGTGTAGACACCAGCTGCATCCACCTCAGTCTCACTGACAGCGGGGTCACTGCTGCTGTCTGTTGAATCCCGAGCAATAACTGGATCATCGTGTTTATCACCTCGGCATGCCTGGGGGAGAGAAGCATTGTTTGCCAAGCTCACCTATGTTAATAGGATACTTCTGACACTAACCAGAGGGGATTTCTCTTCAGTTAGGTGTTCCACATGACCATGAACTGCATTCATAAAGACCCATTTACTTTATCAGCTAAAATACTGGTGACTGAGTGCAGCGAAATCCCTGAGATCATCACAGAATTGCTGAGATTGGAAAGGACCCCTTGGGATCGTGTAGTCCTTAGCTACAGCAGGTTGTCCAGTCAGCTTCTGAGTATCTTCATAGATGGAGATTCCACAGTGTCTCTGGGTGGCCTCTTCCAGCACTGACCAATATGTGTTGAGATGGAATTTCACGTGTTTCCAGTGGTGGGTGCCAGCTGCCTCTTGGCCTGTCACTGGGCACCAGTGAAAAAAAGCCTGGATTCCTTTTCTTTATTCTCTCCCACCAGGTGTTTATAACATTGGTAAGATTCCCCTGAGCCATCTTCTCAAGGCTGAACAATCCCAGCACTCTCAGACACTCCTCACAGGAGGGATGCTCCAGTCCCTTAATCACCTTTGTGGCCCTTTGCAGGACTCACTCCAGTTAGTCTGTATTTTCCATGTGCTGGGGAACCCAGAACTGGACTAAGTACTTCAGATGTAGCCTCACCAGTGTGGAGTAGAGAGGAGGAATCTCCACCCTCAGACCTGCTGGCCAGGCAGTGGTGAACAAATGCTCTGAAGCACAGCCATCATTTTATGCTGTTACATTTTCACTCTTAGTTCAGTCTCAAATGTGTTGAGGGAGGGTTTGTTGTGTGAGAAGCCACTGGTACTGTCAGTTGCAGAAAGGCTATACCCAGGGGATAAGAAGGTAAGAGAGTACTCAAAGATACAAAGTAAGGAGCATTACTTAAAAACCATCACTAAAGAGAGAAATTAAAAGATCTTGTTTGTTTACGGTGATGAAATTCCATCCTTGCTGTTTGCTTTGATTTCCAGAGGAAAATATACCAGTTGTGCTGGAAAAACTCAGTTGATGAACTGACCCAGGTTAATTTGCTTTTTCATTAATATATATTATAAATGGTTCCAAGTGTTACTTAAAACTGAAAGTGGAAATATTTAAATATTTTTCCATATTTGGTACTCGGTTAAAAGAAAAATAATCAAGGCTGAATGAGTCCTACTGGAAGATGAATGAGCAGTGTGCTGATTCTTGCAGTGCCCTTGTGCCTAAGGAAGCTTTCATTTGAAAATAATAATAATTAAAAAAAAGGTTAATTCTTAGAAATACTTTATAAACTGTCTTCTCTACTATGAAATACACACTAACAGTCAATCTGACCTGGCCTTAATTTGGGTTGTTCTTCATAAAATGACTTCTTAGTAAATACAGGTAGAATTGTAACATTAACACTTGTGTACATAAAGGGGTTTTTGTAAAAAAAAAAAGATAAGAATCCTTGTCTTAAATGCTCTTAAGAAACAGTTTTCTGTACCTTCTTTCTTAAAAATGCAAAAACTTCCCCTTGTGGAAAGACTGTATCAGGAAAAACTGACTCCTGTGTTACCAGGAGACATAGGTCAGTGTTAACTCCATGGAATTCAGAAACAGACACCTTACCTGAATGATAAATATCTTCGGTTTTCCTACAAGACTTTGGCATTTGTCTCCTCTGAACTTGTCTGTGATTGTCTCAATTTTGATTTGGGCATCATATGCATAAACATGATCATTCTCACCGTGACTCAGGAACACACAGACAAAGCAGTCAGCATTACTGTGGTCATCCTTAGAGGCTGAAATACCAAGTGGTGTTTAGATGGCTAAACAGGGATCTTCAGGTTTAAAAAGAAAACATTGTACATCTGTATTACATGATTTAATCTCTAACCAGTCCCTTTTCAAATGAACCCTATTTTCAGATAGTGTAATACTGCAGAGATCTGAAGGTGCAGTGATTCAACGTGGCTGCAGGTAAAGGCCACTACAGGTAGAGGAGAATGTTAGTAACTTCCCACCACCACAGGTACATACTTTCAACTCTTAGTGACTCCCTTAGTTCTCTCTGTAGAACAGACATACATAGAATTTACTTACACTGCAATAAAATAATCTGAAGTCTAACCCTTAAGTCCTTCTAATATTAAGCAACTTCCCTCTGCACAAAAATGACTTTTAAGTTAGAGGAGCAAAGAGAATGAAAGAAAAGATACCTGGAAATTCTGCTACTATTCTAGATGTAACCAACACAGAGTCCCCTACCTTTATCAATTTCCTGCAGCACATCTTCTGCTTTCAGATCATCAAAGTGTCTGACTTCAAATCCAAGGTCTGTCAAACTATTGTTAAAACACATCTCAGTATTAGTAAAAAAATCTTACTCAAGTGATATGTCAATTGCTACCATCTCAGCTGCTCTCCCTGTGAGAGAATGAATGCCCATGTTTATGTATTATTCATGAAAAAAACCTACTCGAGTTGATTTTGAACTCAAACCCATATCAAGTGCAGGTGTAATGCCTAAAGTTACTTCAAGGAGTTTGTCCTAAGAAAGTTCTGGACTCATTGAAATGATGGGACTCGTGCCAGCAGTTCCTGTAACTTAAAGGAATGTTCCTTGAAGCTATTTTATTGCATCTTTCTTTGCCAAAGTTACAAAGGTGAGTACGTATGCAAAATCTTTTGTTATAGATGTACAGGTAAGGTTTAGGTAACTGCTTGTTTGAAATGACTTCTGAGGTTTAGCAGAGAAACCCAAGTTTCGTACCTGCGTGCCAGGTTGTTTCTGTCTGCAAAAGTCCCACGTCTGTCTGGCAGCCTTAAATGCCAAAAAAAGTGCTCGTGATTGAAGATTAATGCAATTCCTCTTCTTTGGTGGTTCATTTTGTATTGCACTGCAGGATCAAGTCTGTTACCAGAGACGGAAAAGAATCTTGATAAATAGATTAATGGCTGAGTTCCCTCCCTGTATTCCTGCTAGCTGAGATTTTTTAATTCACTAGAGACTTGGAAGATCCAGTTTCAGAAGACAAGACCTCAAAATGTGCAGTATTTTAGGAAAAGCCTAAATAGCTAGGTCTTTATGAAAAGCTAGGGCATGGTAAGCAATTCAGTAAAAACAAATGTTGGGTGTGCACGAGGCCGTCTGGTAGGCTGAACAGTTTCTCTACAATATATTTGTATTTTCTCTTGTCAGGAGGCTGTCTCATTAGGACCACAGTAAGGCATCAAATAGTGCACTTTAGACTTGGCACCAGTTTTTCCTGTTGTGTGTTTATCTCAGTATTATTTTAACATATTTGGATGGTGCATATGTACTTATTTGGAATTGTAGCTGTCGGCGATTTACTTCCAAGTTCTTCTAACTTAAACCAAGTGCTGCATCATAAGCAGGAGACTCTGATCTACTGCTTATGATCTGGTGATGAGGTGGTGTGCATACTGCAAAAGGAGAACAAATGTGTATTCTCTACCCTAACAAAATGAAGCTATGACAAAACAACCGGTCATCTTAACTTCTTAGCAACCAGGAACAAAATCCTAAAGCTGAAGGACAGAACAAATGGCCTACTCAGCTTCTAAGTAGGAGGCTTTTAAAGTATCACAGCAACAAACCTATGGAGGACCTTTGTGTTTGGAGTAGCAGTCACCAGTTTTATTGGCTTATGAGCAAAATACACCAGAGCTGTCTGTGATAGCACACTATGGAGTGGATGTACACTTGGATCCCAAAGGTCAGTTCCAAGTGGTGGCAGGGCTGTATTTCTAGATCCAAAACAGATGGCCTTGCTGCTTTTCCAGACAGAGGGATCGGTGCAGAAAACAGAAATACTTCTGGCAATAGCTTAGCAATAGACAAAGCCAATGTTATAGGTGCACAGAGTGACAGTCCAGCTCATGCTGCTCTAGGACTGGTTCTAGTCAGAGGTGGTTACTGTTTTGGGTTTTTTTCCTGCTGTGGAATGTTCAGTTTTGGTGCCATTGGTGGATGAAATTGCTTAGAGTATTTCCCTGCAGACATTACTTAAAGATCACCATTTCATCAGTTAAATGCTTTTGTTTCACTATAAAATGGCCAAAGTTATCCACAAATTATTTCTGCTTCTCCACTTTACTATCTTTTTCTGACATCTGAATAAGAATTCAGATAATGTTGTAAAATAGAGTAGGAAAAATTAATGTAATCATTATCCTCTGGTCCTTTTACCCTCCTCCTAGAGGAATATATTCCTGTGCTACAGTCTATTGGTCTGTCTAATTGCTCCTTAGATTGTGATGGTATTTTTGCCAGTGTCACTGCACACTGCCTGACATAAGAGGAGTACAGTCCTGAGTGTCCCTTCTGCATGCCTTCACGATAAGAAGGGTGGTTCTGCATCTGGTGTAGCTAAAACTAGAAATGTGTTTGGTAGGTGGGTGGAGTTGAGTTGAAAATAATCTGGCCAGGTTCTTAACAAAAACCTTGCACTGACCTCAGGGCCACGGGCCATCTCTCTGTCACTGCTGAACTTTACCTTGTATCAAGCGCATCTGCTTCTGTGATGTTCTGATTTCCATCTGTTAGAGACATCAAAAAGTGATTAAGCCACTAAATCATTCATTAAAAAGAAACAGTTTGAACTAGTGCATCCAGCCTTAAGGTTTAGCTGTTTATGTGAACCAAAAGCTCATTCACACATCAGGTAAGTAGGCATGCAATTAAAACAGCTTCATTAGCACTTGTTCACAGCTTTGGGAGGCTGTTCTGAAAGTTCTGACCCCAGTGGTCTGAATTTTAGCTGGGTAGAACATGCATGTTTTTATCTGTCTGTGAATCTATCGAGATATCATGTTTTAGATAACTAATTAGCTGGCTGTATTTATTTAAACAGTTTCTAACTCAACAGTTATAAAAATACACCGGTGTGTATTTTGGTGATGCTGCTAATGCAAAGTTGAGCATTTTCTTTGGGGCTGGATGCAGCTTGTGAGTCACAGTAGGTAATGTAATGGTACCTATAGCTAATAGCTGAGAAGATGCAAGATTTATACCCTCTGCTAAACTGAAGAGACAAGAATCTCCACTAAGAGAATGCACACAAGAATAACTGTGGGAACAACGGGGAATGTGCACATCTTGGGACCGTGCAGAACTGAAGACTTGCAGATGATTAGGCCAAAATATTTATTCCTTTCACTATAAACATCTCCATGGGCTATAAAATCACAGCTCCTACTGCTGCTGGTGGAGATGAACTACCACATGATGAAGACTATATACTGTACCTGTGGTGGTTAATGCAGATCTGCTATCCAACTGGACACAGCCTGCAATTATAAGGGAGGAGAGGTCACATATATGTGTATTTTCCAAACTGTTTTGTATATACAGTACTCCTTTTTTGCAGGTTTTTCACATCTAATTAAAGCCTTTTGCAAAACTAAGGCAGCTAGAGGAAAAAAGTTCATAAAGACATTAAACTTGCAGAAATCTCCACTTGGTTTTAGAGGCTTTTCTGTTGAACAACATAGCACCGGAGAGTCAGGGATGGCTCAAAGAAGTCGCATGTTTCTAAGTGTTGCTATTGTCATGTAAACTTACTACTGGTAAATATCAAATGTGCTTTCAAGGTGTTGAGTCTTCCAGTGATATATCAATTAACTAGTAACCTGAACGCACAAAAAAAGCTATTTCAGTTTGCTTGAAACATAACATGGAGGTCAGGCTGATTATGGAAGTGCTGAAAAATAAGCACAGA
>VWZY01005164.1:90507-105956 GCA_013399075.1 Chloroceryle aenea | reverse complement strand
TGACATTACAAATTCCTCTCAGTTTATGTGATTATGTAATCCTGTAATAAAAATCTCTGCTGCTTGGTTGTCCACCTCAAAAAAGACTTTACAGAACCATGACAAAAAGGATCCATTACTTCAGTAAAGTATCAAGAAACAAAACATTTTGTGAAGGAAAATTAATAAATAAGGATTTCTCAGTTCAAAAATATAATGTCTGAAGGCAAGCATGAGACATACAGATATGAGAATTAATATTGAAATGATGAGTAGTGAATTCTTTGTGTAATCGGATGAAAGACATGCATGCAGAGGTTTGAGATTAAATAATCAGTATTAAGCTTACAGCGGACATAAAGATCTCCTTGTTAAATTAGAGAATACTATGAAATTGTCAAACCAATGCTGAGGGATGTTTCAGAGACCAAAATTGTAAATGTGTTCTAAGAGAGATTAGATGAGTGACCTTACAAAGAAGTGCCTCTCTGGGGCAGTCATTCTCTTGGAAAGGTATGCTTGAAGAAGGGGAATTCTCTATTTGCTCTATTACTAACACACTTTCTTGGGAATCTTCTGAGCACTCTGCTCTCCTGAGTAAATGGGGATGTGTTTTGATTGATTCATGGTAGATTTTATATTCTCTGGTATCATCAGTAAAGCCTTTGTCAATACACGGGCATGAGTGATTCCCTCCCCCAGGGAAATACTCTTCTATTATACTGTCTCTCCCAGCTTATTTTCTGTGCACCTGTGTCTGCTGGTGGCATTTTTTATTCACCCTTCTCATCTGACTGCCTGTTCTCTGGTGCAGAGTTCTGTGAGAGTGCAGTGATCACTCTGATGATTATGCAGTAACTGCTNNNCTCTCTTAATTTTCCGCAAACTGTTCCTCTCGAACTTTTTTTTTTTTTTTTTTTTTTTTAATTATTATTCTATTACACTACTTTGCAGCACATTGTATGTCAGATGATAGCCCAGATCAACTTACGGTTTAAAATAACTTGACTTTCTGGCTTATTTTGCATACATCCTGGTCTTTTAAGTTATCACCATTTCTCCACCTGCAATGAATGACTTTGTGTGAAAAAAACCCAAACTTCAAAGCAGTAGAAGTCTTTAGATTCTGGATTTTGCTTAGTATCTCGAAAATCACCTGGGTATATAGTGGGGTATATATGTTCCTGCTCACATGATTTTAAGTATTCAAAGAATTACCCTGTACATTGCTAGATTCAGGCTTCTCCACTGCCAGAAGAACTCATCTTTTGGGGGTGTATTAGGTTCATGTGGCAAAGTTTTGGTAGTGAGGAGATGCAGGGGTGGCTTCTGTAACAATTAAGACAGCAATGAATCCACTGTCCCTGTGTATCTCTGAGAACAAATGGCAGTTTGGAGGAGATAGCCATTCTTATGTTTTAGTGTTTGAAAGCATTTATAGAGGCTGTTGCTGTAAGTAACTTTATTGTGATCATGGTATTAAAGCCTGACCATAGCAAGTTTATTGTGTAGTTCACTCTTCAGATTTCATTATTTCATTTTATTTTTTTCCTGGTGTTTCTTCCTTCATTAAAGTGGAACCAAGAAAAATAGTTTATGTCTGTACATGTGGAGAAGTGTATAACAACTGAGCAGTCTCCTGTTAAGTTCATTTTACTTTATAGCATGGAGCTGTAGTAGTGCTGGGCAGGAACCCTGCAAGATGCTCTCTTTCATACACTGATCTTTGCATGACATGATTTTCTAATGAGTGTCAGGACTACCTTGATGGTAGAAACCTGCAGTTTTGTACTTACTACTTCTAAAAACAGTTATAACACCTGATGCAACCAGATTTGTTATCTAAATTGTGTGGAAGAACATGGCTTCAGAGGTCATTCCAGACCAGCCTAAGATCAGTTAAGCAGTGTAGTTCCTGTAGAATTCATGCAGACAAAAGAAGTTATGTTAAGAGAATAATCTTGGAGATGCAAGAATAAGACCATTTTGCTGTGGATGGCAGATGAACACTTTAATATATACATATTACAGGTTGCTGGGTTTGTGGTTTTGGTTGTTTGGTTGGTTTTGGCTTTTTGGTTTGGTTTGGGTTGGGTTTTTTTGGGTATTTTTTTGTTTGTTTGTTTATAACAGTTCCTATAGAGAGAGAAATTGTGTCAGACATTGCATCACAATGGCACACTACTCATGCTGGCCATGAAGCCAAAGTAATTGTGTCCACCTAACTATCATTGCCTCCGACATTTTTTGAGGTGTGAGCCACAGAACCCTGCTGACAAATATAAAAAGAAAGCAGTAAAAGAATCTTAAATATCAGTGGTCAATTCATTTGAAGCTTTTTTTGTGTCCTCTAGTATTTGATACTACAGGGCAAAGACTTAAGTTGTCTAACTTAACTAGCAGGGGTCAGAGCCTGGTATTTACTAGAGATTGTCAAGTAGCCTATATTTTATTGGAGCTGAGACTTGAAAAGAAGTGTTACTTGCAATAAGGTCCCAATGACAGTAAAATTTATTAACAAGGGAAGAAGCAGTTCTGTTGCTTTGCCTTTTCAGGAAAAGTAGAATCCTTGAGTTGTCAAAAGGTGTGACCTCCAAATTTATGCAACCTGAGAGTATTTAACTATAAGAATTAAAGCACTAGTAGAGATGATTTGGCATTTTTTCAATTATGCCGAGTTTTAAACAATGTCAAGTAATAAGACTTTGCTGATTAATGTGGTGGTTATACATATTTTTATAAATACATGTTATATTCTTATAAATTTCATTGCTTTTGGTAGTATCTGTGAATAGATTTCACTGATGGGAATAGCTCCACAAGTGGTAATTTAATGTAAATATTTGTGATTAAAAATGTAGCAATCACTTGTTGTTGTACTAAAAGGGAACTGATTTTCACAATATTTCTGGATATAATCTTCTCCTCCTGGGTTTAGTGGTAACTTAAGAGAGACCTTGATTCTTTCTGAATAATACAAAGACAAGTTACTATTTATGTTTTATCATTTCTTTAGTTAGTAAGATTATTGATTTCAGAAAATGTCAGGATATTTGCTTTAACAAGACATCTATATTTNAAAAAAAAAATAAATACTGCTATTAGTACTCTGGGCTAAAATCTTTGACTATAGTGTTTGATATTCATAGATATTCTTTTATATATATGAATATATATATTTTTCCCCAGAGTAATAGTAATAAAAAGGGAATGCGTATACATGCTATACTTATATATGTGTATGTACATATATATCCATATCCATATCCATGTGAATTCTTATTCAGAGCAAGCGGACTGAAAGGTATAAAATATGCATATTAAGAACAATTGCTTTTTACATTATATAATAGGTTGCAATTTTTGCCTGTTGTTAGTATCCTGGATTTTTTCCTGGTACTGATACTTACCTGATTAAAAATTTCACTTGCATAGTGAAATTCCAGTTTCCTGAAAAGTACTGTGTTGTGATTTGATGCTCCGTAGCTCATTATAGTGTAATGTTGTATATCTTGTTTTGTGGTGGATACCGAAACTAGAGCTTATGCATGTGTTTTCTATCCTTGAGTCCCTTGGTTTGGCTCAACAAAATAAGTATGTCTTAAATTCTGCAGCCTAGCTCTGTAATATCTATAGTAAAGAAATGCTCTTTCTTAAAAAAAAATATTTCTATGTATCCCACTGTTTTTTTCCAACTATCTCAAAAATTACAAATATCCTTTGAAAGCATTGACTCAAAAGAAACTCAGATCATATTATACTGTTCTAGTACTGTTCATGTTGTGATAAGTACATATGCATGTCTTTCCTTTTTTTTGCAGAACTGTTATTTTATGGGTGTAGCCACATTTAATTTTTAATTATGCAACCAAGTTGTAAATGTTTTGAATTTGCTTATAGTTTTGATACTTAAAGGAAAAAATGGTAAAGAACTCTCTTAGTGGAGATTTTAGCTTACTAAGTCTCCATGCAAGTATTTTTTCTCAGTTTTGCTATAGTGACAGCCAAGAGGTCCTAGTGTCAGGTTTACTATGGTAAGATACAGAAAGAAACAGTAGCTATATTCCATCCTATCACACAAATTACTCAAACAGAAGACTGGATTCTACTAGAAACAGAGTAATTTGACTTAAACAAATATCAAAGGCCCCTTTTTGAAAATAGGTACCATAAAGACTTTTTCAAAGGTCTATAACATGTTTGTTCAATTTAATGAATTTATTTTCATACATAAGTCATTTCTGTCATCTTATTCTGAGCCTGATAAAAATTGTACCCTTCTTATTAAGCAGAAAAGAAATATCCAAATTTTGAAATTTACAGTGTATCTGTAGTTTTGAATGCATCACAAAGTAGCATCTTACAGATTCTACAAATATTTGACTGTCTTTGATTACTCTGTATGATACAGACAAATGTCATGTGAGAACTTAGGTGTGGTATCTACAAGAAGGGAAGCACACTATTCAGTGACTTAAAAAAAAAAAAAAAAATATTTACTAAGCAGGAAGAGTGTGGTGGATAGGTAATAATTTCTGTCATAAAATTTCTGAGATTTCCATCCAGAAGGTACTCATAGGACATACCTGCACAAAGCAGAGCCCCAGTCTCTCCATAGAAGAGGATGCCCACTTGTCCTGTTTTAAGTGAGAACAGAACTAATTCTGTTCAGTGATTTTACTTTTCAGCTCAGTTCATCTAACCAACTGCACTGTCTGAAGTCAGCAGCCTGTTTTCCCAGACAGTGTCTGCTGCTGGCAGGGATAACACCCCATGGTTAGAGTTACTGCCAAGGATTGGTGTCCAGACCAAGACCACTGATGGATCTTGTGTACCACACTGGGGGTGCAGAATGTGAAAGACTGCACCTGCAGGGGGGAGCGGACAGGGCAGGTGACCTCAGTCTGACCAACAAGGGATTCCAGCCCATATGCATCATAATTAGTATAAAGCTGAGGGATCAAGAGGGTCAAGCTCTCAGCAATCTTCTGGCTTCTTTCTCACTTCTTCCTTGGCCAGCATCCGAGGAGGACTCTCTCTGTTCTGCCTTTGTTCCAAATCTGTGTGTTCCTGAATCCAGTTCCAGGATCCAGCTCCTGAGCACAGCTCCTGTCTGGTGCTGGGCCCAGTCTGGGACTCTCCTGGTGACTGCTCCACAGCAGCGGTGGTGACAGTGATGTTGTGCGTGTTGACAGGGGGGTTGGGTTTGATACTGGGTTTGTATAGATATGTATAGATGCTACTTTTATTATTTTTATTTTAATTTTCATTAAAGCTGTTCCAGATTCCTTTACTAATCACTAATTCTCTCCCTCATTCCCTTTCTCTTCCCCTTTGAGGAGGGATGGGTGTTAACAAAGAGGAGCTGTTACAGCTTTAGCAGGCTGCGCTGACCCTAAATCGTGACATGGCTCAAAACAGTATCTGCTGGAAAGCAAGTCACACCAATTGCAGTTGTGGTGGTACTAAAGCAACAGAAGTAATCATGCCTGCCAATAGTATGGTGTAAAGCAATCATCAAGTTTTTAAGACTAACAATTAGAAAACAACAAAACCTACAGTTTCTGTTCTAAAAAAGTTTAAATTACCTTGCTGAGAGCTATTACTTCAGCTATCATGTTTGTGGGGTGAGGGTGTTTATGGTTTTAGTCTGTATCTTTGAAAGTATGGGTTGGTTCAACCCTCAGTCAACAGCTGGTAGGTTTCCATGAAATCTTATTTGTCATATGGTGAGTTCACACTAACTGCATTAGCCTGGCACACTTATGATTTCATAACCTTATGAAGTACCCCATATATCTGCATCTGTTTTAATGCACTAGCTTGAAAAGACATAAAGACCATGATTATTATTCAGAGTTAAGGCTTGAAAGTTTTCCATGGAAAATACATTTTTGGAAAATGGTAGTTCCCATGACAACCACTTCCACAAGATGCTGAATACTACAATTTAGCACATATGCTTATATGCAAGCTGCGAATGCATTTTTTTAATTTCCAGTTCTGCCATATGGAAGTCACATAGTCAAATAATTTGTCTTCATTGTCGATTTTTCTAGCAATGAAAAGTCTAAACACCTTGAAGGAAAGAAAGAGACTGAAGCACATAGAGAAGATAAATGAACGAATGCATTGCATAACATTTTAAGAGGGATTAAAAGAGAACAGTGAATTAAATTTGATTTTTTTAAGTCTCAGTCTATTGCCGTAACCAGAAACCCACATTTCCTCCTGAATATTTGATCTCTTAGTCAATATAATTTTCTTCATGCCACTACATTGTAGTATACAGGATCTGGAATATTTTCCTTTGCTTTATTATTCTGAAAGTTTAACTTACTAACTTACCTGATGAAATATAAATCAAACACACAGTAAATAAATTTTGAGTGAAATATTTCTATTTTATTTTTTTTCTAATTGTGAATATAGGGTAATCTTTTCAAAACATAAAAATAGTTAGAATATAAAAATATTGATAACTGTTTTAGCTGTATTTAACACAGTGCCTCCAAGAATACGTAATGGACACAAGATGCTGTGTATGCACTTCAGAGGCATTTAAATTTAGAAATGTATGCATACTCTTTCATTCTTCATGGCCCTGTACTTCCATTAATGTACAGGTCAAAAAAACGAGTAAATTAAAACACAGAAATATTAGACATTATGGAGTCATCCCAACTGCAGTGTACATAACAGCCGCCAACTTTCAGGGGCACTTAAGCACTTTATAGCAAAAATACTCTCTTAAAATGCTTAAATGCTGTCTTATTTAAGGGTGAAATAAAATATTCTCATGTATTTTATGAACTGGAAGCAGCACCAAAACAATATTTTCTCATGCCTATGCTTTATTTTACTAGATAAATAGGTAGAAAATCATCTGTGCAAAATGTGTGGGTCTTTAAGTATGTAGCATCTTTGTTTACTCACCTGAAAATACCGTTTTTTGGTATTTCACTGACATTATTTTCTTGCTCTCTTTTCCCCTTGATATGGGCTTTTTCAAGAAAAAACAAAAGGCAAGACAAAAATATTGTATAATAAAGATGTTACTGAGAGGATTATATTCAGCTTCACAGTGCTATACAAATATGAAATAATTACAAATTTAGAATCAATAATACATTGCACCAGGAGAAAATGAGAACCTGTTGCTTACTCATGCCAGGCTCTGAACATGTTTTGTAACATACTCTCTAAATAATCTGTCTTTAAAATTAAATCCTGAGATATTTTGCAGCTGTTGAAGTGCATTTTTGCAGATGTGTAGCTAGCCGGTGTCAGAGCTGAGATTGTATATGTAGTCTTTAAATGCTGTCTGGCATGTGTCTGTTTTGTGAAATAGTCATCAGCTGCATCATGCTGATGGTGCTTCAGTAGCACTTTCTTAAACTATGAAGACATTATGACTATACAGCCCTAGACTTTTCTGTTCTCAAGACAGACACATACTAATGTCCCTTTCATGCCATCTTGGAATTCAAAAAAAAAGCACTGGAGTGGCTTGCATATGTATCAGTTGAAGGCAAGGGGTTTATAACCTGAAGCTAAATTCTTTATCCCCATCAGTTCAATGGTGAGGTCCAGGTCAATTTAAACATGTAAGACCATCTTTTTGTGGAATAAGCAGCTGGATAATTTTGAACATTTAGGAAGGTGTTTCCCATGCATTGGAGAATTGGGAATTTAACAGTGTTAGGAGATAATTTCACAACTCTTTTGTGTAGCAGTGTTGGAGTATGTAAATAAAGCAATGGTGTTTCAAAGCGCGTGGTGAAATTCCATATTTGCATCACCTGTTACGTATTACATGTGAAGTAAAATACAGGCAGGATAACCTAAGTAGAATGAAAAATCAAAACCCAGGAATAAGTAAGGAACACTGCATCTGTAGTATTAATTGCAAATATTAATCTGTGCTCAGAATACTTCTTAGAATAGAAAGGCAAAATAACAGCAGGGTTTTCTGAAATTTATCCCTGAATTTTCCTTGACTATTTCATTAAACATACTACCTGACTTACTCATGTAACATTTTTCATTATCAGAGCTGAACTCAGTTAATACCATGGTAAAGGTAGACCACACAAGGGGTTGTTTTGCATTGAATGTTTGTTTGTGCATATTAAAATTTCAATTCCAGTTAATCAGTAACTGTGTGATGTATACACAGGAAAAGTTAGTGGGAATGCATTTTAGACATAATTTACCAGAATTGCTGTTTATTAATTATTTCTCTAGCAAATACAAATGTCACATTTTAGAAAATGTTCTGATTAAATTGAATGAAAATTATACTACATCAGTATCTTGTAAAGCATAGAAATATTAAGGCAATGATTAGTGAAGAATATTTTCTAGGATGATAACCATGTTTGAAATCATTTCTACTCTGTGTTTCTGGAGGCACATGCTGTAGATGTAGGATTCCTGTATAAACACCAATGCAGGAACTTTCTTCTGAATTTTTGCTGTTCAGAAAGATAAGGGTGGCTAAAGATACTTTTCCCCCCTTCAGTCTGGTAGTCAATGAGCCTGATTATGCTTTCATTAATATTTATAGTTGTAGTATAGCTGTGTCTTAAACCTTCTGTTCATGCTGCTCCTTGCTTCCCTTCAGCCATTACTGCATCTCGAGACAGAGCATTAGCAGGACGTTTTCTCCTTTCCTCTTCAACATTTATATCCCATGACTGTGCTGTTGAACTATGGTCAGAACAGTACTGCAAAATATGTGTTTGGATGTCAGCTGTCTGGATGACAGCTTTGTGTTAAATCTTTTGGGGAAGAGTAATTTTGCTGTTCCCCACAGATGTGGTGTATTGCTTTTTTAATCCAACTGGAGAGGTCTGTGATGGTGATTTAACAACGAGTTTCAGGCTTCCAGCAAAAAGGAGGCACGCCAGGTGCTATTAGAATCATAGAATCATAGAATCATACAATCATAGAATAGATTGGGTTGGAAAAGACCTCCAAGATCATCGAGTCCAACCCCTGATCCAACTCCAATTACTATATCATGGCACTAAGGGCCATGTCCAATCTCTTTTTAAAAACCTCCAGGGATGGTGAATCCACCACCTCTCTGGGCAGGCTGTTCCAATGCCTGATGCCCCTGTCCAAGCCATGGGCTGCCAGCTTTTCCAGGAGTATATTATGGGAGACATATTATTGTTTGTGTGTGGGAAGAAGGAAGGTGAATGGATGGAAAGAGACATGTTTGTTGTATTTGAGATGCGTTAGAAAGAAGTTGAAGTATAAAATTATCTAAAAAGCATACTGTTGTTGAGAGCATCAGGAGAGAGAAGAATCATACCTTTAGATGCTCTTTCCCATTATACAAATCCAATCTTAAGCCGTAAATACCAGTTTTTGACTTAGCAGTATGGTTCTATGTGTCAGTGCATTTGTATATAAAAGTCTACAGTAATATAATGATGCTCTTTTTCTTTAGATTTTCAGAATGGTAAACAGGGTCTCAAACATGAAACCTCTTATAACAAGCAGGTAAATGAAGAATAGGCGGCAAGTATATTTTTTATTCTTTTTTAATTTATTTTTTAAAGTTGGGCGCTGAAGCTACAGCAGCAGTTTTTATCTCCTTTTCATAGCTTTGTTGTTCCTGTCTGTCATGATTTATAGAGAGATTTGATGTTTTCCTTAGATCCCAGCATCTGGGTCATGTGATTAGATATGACCCCTGAGAGGAGAGGAGAGGAGGAGGAGAGGGGAGGGGAGGGGAGAGGAAAGGGGAAAGAGGAAAGAGGAAAGAGGAAAATGTTCTTCTCTGTAATTTTTCCAGGAACTGAGGTTAGACTAAGAGGTCTGCAGTTTCCTTGATCTTCCTTTATGGCCTTCAAGTAAACTGGAATAACTTTTTTTTGACAGTGGGGACCTCCCTAGACTCTTATTCTTCTAAAAACAAAAAGAAGGTGGCAAATGAAGAGCATATACTGAGAGATAAATTTTTAAAAATGTTCTCTTTGTCTTCCTAAAACTTAATAGCTAGAAAGCAAAGAGGCTATATTTGGTTGTAAATTACTCTCATGGGGAGAGGCAGCTTAACCATGATTTTTAATTATAAGGAACTTAAGATACTATGTAAATAGCAGCACCAGGAGGAAGGCGGGGTAAAACGACGCTTTTTTGTTGTTGTTGTTGCTTCTCTTTTGGTTTTCATTTTAACCAATCATGCTAAGCCTATGCATAAATAAAGTTCCATATTCATTTTAGATTAAGAATAGATACAAATGACTGCATAAGAAACAGCATGGTATTGCTTTCACCTTTGTGACGGAGATTAAGAAAGAAAAGGAAACTTTTTCACAAGTCTGAATTAAGTGTCTAGACTAATTGGCATTTTCATATGTTATTTTCACTATCAGTAAGAGTTTGTCGGGCAGAAGCAGAAGAGTAGATTGAAACAGAGCAGTAGAAGAAAAAATGATTTCCCAATATTGTGGAAAATACCTATCAGTTCCATTAAAGTTTCTGTCTTTCATACTATTGATTCTCAGTTGTCTTTTAATTGTGGTGGCTCTTGTGCTTTGAGTTATTTTCTCCCTTTTTGACATCCTACCTAATCTCAGAGAGTTTCTGGTCCAGCGTTGTCTTGTGACATAGTACTGCATGTTTGTTTCATAAGGAAGAATGCTTATTTTTGTAGTGGTCTCATCATAAGGCTGGGACACATGTAGTCATCCTTCAAATAAAGAAACACACAAGGAAACATACCAAATAGTGTTGCAGACATATGGAGTATCAAAGAAACATGAAAAATATCTACTTAGTTTTTGCAGGTAACTTCAAATAGGACAGAATGCTGGTATATGGGATCCTTTGCACAGGTTATGCCAGAGGCATTGCCTTAGATGAACTTTAATTGGTTGTAAAGGACTGTCTTTCTTTAATATCCTTTTCGTCTGCTGCATCCTTTTGTGCAACTTTACTTTTTATAACATTTTTAATGAAAACTTATTTTTTGCCCGTAGCTTTTTGGAGTCTCTGAAATACCAGAGGAAAAAAGTAATTAAATAGACCAATGGCCTTAAGTACAGTTTGTAGTTCTTTATTGGTACATTTTGAAGAATGCTTTCTGCAGGGCAAAATCCCACAGGAGAATTATTGTGCCCCCCAAAGGATATTACCCATATTTTAATTTTTTGGGAAGAAAACAAAAAGAGGGAAAATTTTCTTTTATTGTCATACTCTACATATAGCTAGACTGAAAGAAGATTTAGTTTTGTCTTTGCCATCTTTTTCACATATTATTTTCTTTAGAAGATTACTAATTAGGCTCACATTTAAAAAAGGCTCATGTGAAGATTTGCGTGTAATTCAGTCACCTCAGTCTAAAAGTGTGATTTTAAAACCTGTCTACCTAATTCTGGTCATGACTTATCTCGGTGGGTACCTCAGTGTCACAGGATGCATTTTCTTTACGGCCTTAGTCTTTATGGATGCCCACAGGTGCCTCAGGCTTGTATTCTGCATCAAAGTCTACAAAAAATATAAACTAACATGTACCAATTTTCTGAAGTCATTACAGCTGCAACCGTCTACCTCCTCTCCTTTAATCAGAACATTCACTAGGATCCATATCCTTGTTTTTCATTTCCTGTTTCCCAGGCTAGTTCCTCACTCATCATCCTGTCTGGTTGTCAGAATGAGGGGCAGAAAGATTAAGAGAGATCTAAGGGAATGTGAGAAGTTTCACAGCTCTGAAGATTACTTATCAATTTCACAGAGAAGACTGAGTCTTCAGATCACAAATGGGAAATTAAGCTCCTTTATTATTTTTATTATTATTGTTTTCTAGAAATAAAAGAAAAATCAATTATTTGCTTTTACAGGCTCATCTAGGTCGACATTACTTGCTGCTATGGCCATTATTTCTATGCGATGTAAACAAACATGATGACTTAGTTGTTTACCAAAGATCTGTTACTGTAACAGAAAAGGTTGTGGTCTGTGGTACTACAGCTGAGTAATTTGTAATTCTGACAAAGTATTTTTCAAAGTCTATACTAAGATTATACAGGATGAGGTCTCTTGTATGGTAAAGGTTGTTATTCTGTTGTAGTTAAATTTCCCTTTCTTTAAAATAATTTTACTGGAGAGAAACTGTTTAGACTGCTAGACTGTAATTGATTAGCAGATGTTCTAGTTTAGAATATAATGTCTGTTTATGTAACAGCCACAAAATGATTGCCTTATCTTCCACATGATCGCTTATGAAGCAAATTAACTTTCATAGTGAGAATTTCTACGATCCCACAAATTAAGCCATGTATTTGTCAGTTGTGCTACTTAATTAACCATCATGTCTCCCTTATGACCATCAGGTTGCAAGTTCATTTCCTAGGGGGAAGTAGTAGAGTCTTTTTTCTTCTCTGGCTTACATTTTTGTTAGGTAATACGGTCAGCTACAGCCTCTGTGATGAGATTTTGAACTAGCTAAAATTTTGTTTCATTACAGAAAATACTCTTGTAAAATCATTTTCTTTTTGCAAACATTCGTGATGAGGTACAACCATTTTAATTGAGTCTCCTGTTATTTTCAAATTTTAAAATACAAATCAATTTAATTGTTGCATAACTATTTATTTTACCTTCATTTAAACCACAGGATAGCATTTTAGCTTTGAAGTATTTAATTATGTAAATTTCTATTAATTTGCAGCCTCATTGCACAATTCTCATCCCAGATGCTGATGGCAAAGGTGTGCAGTGCTACTTTGTAATGCAAGTTCAGGAATCATGACAGTATAGACATAACTTGAAAAATGGAGGTTTGAAAATATTCACCCTACTTGGTCTCCTGGTTCACTACAAGAAGATGAGAATAGTGTGCAGGACTTGTGGGTCATTATATTAAAAAAATGAGATCCCTACAGTATTATGTATAAAGGCATTCTATCCCCTAAAGAGTCAATCCCTCCATCTTCTTGTAAGCATTTCAAATAGAAGATATTTGATTAGAAGCTGGTACTTGACAAATCTTGACAAGTGGTTTAGTGATTTATCATGTTCATTGCAAATTTGGATCTCTCGTGTCCTAAATCACAACTCTGCAGTTATGCCTAATTTACAAGGAGTTTTGGACCTTTCAGTACAGGGTGGGAGTCCAAGCCCCTACCTCCACACAGGCAGGATTTATTTCCAACAAAATACCTGGTTTTGTCCCCCAGGTCCCAATGAATTGGGAAGTCCTAGGAAGTACCTGTCCTTCACAGTCAAGATCAGTTTGTGAACACCACGTGTTCCTGCATCGCTTGCAAACTTCACTGTTTGTGATATTCCAACAAAACAAAACACTCTTTCACTGTCATTACTCTGATCTTCAGGGTGTCGCAGGTTTAAACAGTTTTAAACATTGCAGAATATCATTAAATGGTGAAAAGGAAAAAAATGAGGTGGTGTTGTTGCTGTGTTTTGTTTTTTTCTCTAAATGAATCCTTGCTCTCAGAAAAGAATGTGATCATAACTTATGATATATTCATTTGCATCATATTCAGGGGAAAAAATATAACCGATTTCGAAATTTTATTCATAGGAAGACATAAACTGGAGCCATCAAGATTGTAATACAAATGGAGGGAAAGAAGAGATGTATTAATTAAAAATTTTTATCTTTATTTTTCAACCCTAGGTGTTTTCCTTGGCCCATATGTTAAACAAATACATTTACTAATATTGAACAGTGTAATACAAATTACTGGACACAGTGCTGTGATTTCACTTAATATTTTGAATTGCTTGTGGTTCATCTAGAAGGCTAATTCTTCCTAGTCCAGTCTAACAGATAATGTCAAGCCAAAATAATGAATCAACTCATTTCTAAAAAATAATGTGGCATGCGCATGTGCTCACAGGCACAAGGCCTCAAGAGAAGAAGTATGTATCTTAGTTAACTCATTAGTATTTTGGTTTGGTTTTAAGATGTACTGTTTGGGAGATTGGTTTTTTGAGGTAGAGATGGTTTTGCTTGATTTTTTTTTATGTAGTTCAAGTTGGCCTTCCAGCCTTTCCTCCACATAAGAATCTTAAAAACACTGTAATATAAGGATTTAGATTAAGTGGTTTAAGCCATTTTTGAGTCTCAGATTGTTTCCTCTTAGCCATGTTTGAAAGATGTGCATTTAATTTACTATCTTATTTGTGCAAGCCTGCTTAATCTATCAAGTAAACACCTCTGGAGGTAAAGCAGAATTTACTCCATTGAGTTTGATCGTATTCTCCATTGTTGTGAACTACAACGATAAACATTTTTTTCTCAGAATGTTCCTTCAGTGGTCAGTTGTTCTTTCTGAAAAAAATATTTTTAATAAAAGCTTCATTTCTGACCAAACCTATGCTGTGTTTTCTGCTCTGTTCTCTCCATTTTCTCAGTGATGTAGCATGAACAATGACTGAGAAACTCATTCATATGTATTGGAAGAGGGTTACACATTTTCTTTTTTTTAAATAGATAAGCTTATATGCAACTGGTTTATGGATAAAGTTTTTTTATGATATAGTTGTTTTGTTGTTCAGGCTTTTCTGCAAAGGAAGATTTAAAAAGTTTCTTCAAAACCATACAATCACCAGAATATTCTCCTATTACAACACACTTGTAGATGCCTGAGGATGACAGGGAACTCTGTGTCTGATCTGTAGGGCAGAGCTGACTGAAATCCATGCTGAGTTTGACAAGTGGAAGGCAGCTTCCCTGTATGTGGTTTCACTTGGAAAATGAAAGACAAGGAAAAGGCTGAGGTACTTAACAACTTCTTTGCCTCAGTCTTTAACAAAAGACTGTCTATCCTCAGGGCAATTGAGCTCCCAAGTTGGTAGGTTGGGATGGAGAGCAGAATACCCTTCCTGAAATCCAGAAGGAAGCAGTTAGTGACCTGCTGTGTCACTTAGATCCTAACAAGTCCATGGGTCTGGATGGGATTCATTCTAGGGTGCTTAGGGAATTGTCACAAAAGCTGTCTAGGACACCCTCTCCGTCATTTATCATGGGTCCTGTCTAACGGGAGGTCACTGATGACTGGAGGTTGGCCAATGTGATGCCAATCCATAAGGTGGGCCAGGAGGAGGATCCAAAAAACTGCAGACTTGCCAGCCTGATGTCAGTTTNGGATTCATTCTAGGGTGCTTAGGGAATTGTCACAAAAGCTGTCTAGGACACCCTCTCCGTCATTTATCATGGGTCCTGTCTAACGGGAGGTCACTGATGACTGGAGGTTGGCCAATGTGATGCCAATCCATAAGGTGGGCCAGGAGGAGGATCCAAAAAACTGCAGACTTGCCAGCCTGATGTCAGTTTCTGGCAAGGTTATGGAGCAGATTGTCCTGCATGCCATCAACTGGCACGTACAAGACAGCCAGGAGCTCGGGCCCAGCCAGCATGGGTTTAGGAAAGGAAGGTCCTGCCTAACCAATTTGATTTCATTCCATGACTGGGTGACCTGTCTGGT
>VWZY01005164.1:73460-84325 GCA_013399075.1 Chloroceryle aenea | reverse complement strand
TGGTCACTGCAGCCCAGGCTGCCTCCGATCTTGATGTCACAGATTAGCCCACTTGCATTGGTGTCACATGCCCTTTAGTAGTGGCTTAAGAAGTTATCCTCCATGCATTCCNCCTCCTTCCTCACCTGTCCCTTCTGAACAGCCTGTAACCATCAATAGCTTCATTAAAATCATGGGACCTGTGCCACCACCTTTCAGTCATGGCAACTATGCTGTAGCTTTATAGCAACATGGTGGCTTCCACGTCCTCCTGTTGGATTCCCTTACTGCATTCATTGGCGTAGAAGCACTCAACTGTTCTGTCAGCTGTGTCACCTTTTTAGAGTAATTCCCCTTAATTATTTTGAGGTATTTCACTGGTGTTCTTACATTGGCTCCTGTTACCTTAGCAGCCATGGTAAGAATTCAGGTGTGTTCCAGTGTGCCCAGCAAACCTCAGAGTTAACAAGGTGAAGGCCCTCACTATCACCCTGTCATGCCATCCCATGGCTTTTCAAGACCAAGTATATGTTTATGTATATATACGTATGTATATGTTTCTATTTTATGTATATGAATAAATCTTCAGTGTGACTGCGGATTAGAAAGTCTTACATAAGTGTAAAACATGTTAAAGATATATCAAAATACACTTTTGCTGCTAAGTATATTAAAAGTCTTTGCTAGGATTTTCTATCAAAAGATGTTTAGTGATGAGCATCAAGGAAGAATGGGATTTTTTTTTTTGTAAACTACAGATATGGATTCTGATAAACTGAAATTTTTTTGAATGCTTTGGTAATCCAGTTTTTGTTCTTCCCACTTATTTTCAATTTCATACTCTCATCTACATCCATGACCTATTTGAGAAAATCAACCTTGATAATCTGATGTTTTATTAGCACTCCAAAAACTAGAAGGAGACGAAACTGACACCTTATGGAAAAGCAGATATATTAAATAAAACGGTGCTTGAATGTTGTGAAAAAGTCGTAATTTTTTACTTCAGTTTTATAGGTCAACACAAATCCATGTAAAGGCTGAAAAACATGATCACATGTCCTCAGGATACTGTACTCATGTAATTTTGATGTTTTGAAATTATTAATGATTCTTGTTATTAAAGCAAAGACTCCAGTCCCCCTATAGAACTAGTTTTTACATTTCAGGGTACTGGAGATCATAGTGCTTGTAAAGCACTCATAGATTAAATTACCCTTGTTGTTACAGAAGTTAACTGTGAACTGAGAAAGGAAAGCAATGTGAAGATTGAATTTGAGCTGAAGAACCTCTCATTTCTGTTGTTATATTCCAAAGGGAAGGATGTCATTGTGCCACTACAAACCCCATGTCACATGTGTCTTGTTGATCTGTCCTACTGTATGCATTCAAATATGCTCTAAATGCATGGACTACATTCATTCATGGGATGATGTCCCATGGTGATATGCCACAATTAAGAGTACCTCAGTCCTCCAAAAATGATTTTCCTTAATATTTTCACAAATTGATAAGGATGCTAAATGCATAATGTGTAAGTTAAACCTAACAACAATACTGAGGCTTGTCAGCAAGGAAATCTTAAGTGTTCTTTCTACCCGTGTATTTAATGATGGAGTTCATTCATTAATATATTGTCAATATAGTCTCTAACACAGAGGTGTGATCAAGTCATACTCAGCCATGAGTGGTTTACTTACAGCTGATATTTTTTTAATGTGAAACTCCTACTGTCTACAGTATAAGCCTTCAGTTTCAAAATCAGTTACAAGATCATGAATTGAGACTGTTTTCATTCTGTACGTATAAATATGAGGCTTGATTTTTGCAATAGATTCTTCCTACTACAGACTCAAGCACTGTGAAGACTTCTTAGCTATGTTTGCTAGTGTTAATTGTTCTTTGCAGGGCACTGCTGCTCCCAAGCTTCTCCCCTTGCAACTACTCAGTTGATTATGTCATAAGCAACTTAGCTTCTAGAGCCTCTTGATGAGATTCTTCAGTCAGGTTCATGTTCTTCTTTCATTATCTGCAGATCAAGTGTTCTCACTTTTAATTTTGTACAGTCCCTTTTCACTGTCTATTATGGGATATTGATTAAACCATCAGGAGTGTTCACAGTGGCTACTGTCTTGATTACCTATCTATGTCACTAATGCTTGCTGTAGAACAGACCATTAATATAAAAGATGTGGAGCTCCATCATGTGATCTTTCAGCCATTTACACTTCTGAATGTATATATGCATAACCGTTAGACTCAGTCTTCTGCATGCATGTCTTCTTTTCTTTATGACATTATGCAAGTTATTTACTCTCCCTGACTATTTAAGAAATTGAGATAAAACCACCGTACGTGCTCTGAAAGGATACTTAACTGAGCAATGTAGCAATGTACTGTTTTGGAACTGTGAGCTGTAGGTTCTAGGCTGATTTCCAAGTTAAAGTTTGGAACTGTTACAGAAGGAAGATCATACACAGATGAGTACCTGACATATAAGTGAATACAAGAAATACATGTACAGTTCAGTCCCATAAATATTAGTAAATCATCTGATGACCATATAGAAAATAACCAAAAGGTATGTGCCAGATTTATCAGGACACTAGAACTGTATTTCAGCACCATACCCTTTTTAACCTGTGGAATTGCATGATCCTGAAAACAGGTAACTGTTTAACCCACTTCTTTGGAAAAAAATCCACAAAATAGGCTGTGTCGTAATTTTTGTAATGCTTTCTGCTTCTAATAAGGCATTCATTTAATATGTTGTTTATTGTCAAATTAATCAACATCTACCATTCTTCTCAGGATAAGCATATGAAATACTCCAGAGCAATCATAAATGAATCACTGATTTACTGAGTTCAGGTTTAGCCATTCTCAGTGTGTTATCTTTAAGAAGAGCACAGTTTCCTACCACATGTTTTTAAGCAACTGTTTGCTAAGTTATACTTTTGTACAATGCACGTGACTTGTAGAATGTAAAAGGATAATTTAAGTTCCAGGAAATGCCAAATAATTTTCAGACTGAAAACAAACCAGAACAAAATAGACATTAATGGCTGAAGTGATTTTTAGCCTGCACAGCAGTTTCTCTATGTTATAAAGGACAACTTGGTCAAATCACAGAATCAGAATGTTAGGGCTGGAAGTGATCTAATCCAATCCCCCTGCCAGAGCAGGATCTCCTAGATTAGGTCACACAGGAACATGTCCAGGTGGGTTTTGATTGTCTCCAGGGAAGGAGACTCCACAACCCCCCTGGGCAGCCTTTTCCAGTGCTCTGTCACCCTCACAGTCAAAAAGTTTCTTCTTACACTTACATGGAACCTCCTATGTTCCAGCTCGCACACATTGCCCCTTGTCCTATCATTGGACATCATTGAGAAGGGCTCTTGATTAGATAGAATAGCAATCATTGTGATTACATTCTGATGATAACATTAACTTAACAGATCATTAACTTTATTCCTTAGAAGAATGTTGAGAACTTTTAAATCTAAATTAACAAACCAGGGGGGGCAGAGTAGAGAAATCTAAGAGTAATAGCATAGCTAGCAGTGTGCTATTTACTTCATTTTCTGAAAGGAGAGGTAAAAGAAATGCAAAAGAACATTCTGTCAGAAGGTATTTGATTTCATAATTTTCTAATCTACTCCAGATGATGAAATGAGGTTTCTTTTTTGCTGCAATTTTCTCAGTCTCTTTAGACACACAAGTACTAAGTCCCTGATGGGGGGACTTAGTTATTCTCTGATGGAATAATAGCTACAAAGGTTGCTTTCCTTCTTGAATCTATCTGTATAGTTCTATACTCCTGTAGTCGCATGCTGACCTGCAGCATTAAAGAACCTAGGCCAGCCTCTCTCCAACTTCAGAGTTCCTGTTTCAGCATACAGCTGTAAAGAAAATACATTAGCTGAGCACAGGTTTTCAGTCCAAACATGTAGATTTATTTCCTTATGATTCTCTGTTGTCCGGTCAGCGATTTGGAAGAAGGCAGTGTGCATAAAAATGTATCTGGAAGACTGCACTTACCTAGCTCTCTTTAGAGAATGTGGGTTATTTATCTTTGCTTACCTTTTCACCTGTGAGCTAACACAGCTCATCATTTTCATGGAGTTCTTTGTATTTCTCTACTAGTTCTGAATTCCCACTACCTTTAGCTCATAGTCTTGGTAAAAGATAAGTTAGAAAGGATTGAACATTCTCTAGAACACTAATGAGCTTTTAACCATAAAGTCCCAAGGGCCTATTTTAGATTTTTTTTTTATTATTTTTTTTATGTGTAGGAACAGCAGTGTTACCAAATGAACCAAAACCATTTAAAGGGTCTCTGGTATGTCAGGCAGACAGAAGTTAACTCTGAACTGAATTAATATCCCATACCTATTATCACTACTAACTAAAGAAGTTTCATTAGAGTAATTTCTAAAACCTGTAAATGAGACAGATGAAGTTCAAATATCAAAAAGCAAAAAACAATTTCACCATTAACCTGCAAGCCTATAAAATAATTGTTTTCTTTAAAATGCATAGCATTGTAGGTAACCTTCAGACAGAAATAGTTACGGAAAAAAAAGAAAGAGGTGTTTCCAAGAAATACTGATGAACAGTCGAGAGAAACAGTTTCCTAATTATTAATTCATCTTTGCAATCAGCAGCATCAGAGTTTTAATACTGTACTGTTGCCTTATAGCTTCCTGGCACACATGGAAAAAAGCACCCATAAATATCCTGTAACAGGTTTTCTGTCTATTCTTTCCATTTCTGATACTCAGAAATAAAGCTGTTTGCATGTAACTAACTTCACTGTTTCCCTTCTCCTTTCCCCATTTCTTCATTTTTCTTCATATGTACATAGAGTGAGATAAAGTAAAATTCACAGTGGATTTAGCTAAAACAGGCCAAATTTAGCACAACTGAAAGTTTTGTGGTACCAAGCCTGTGAGGAACTCATTTTCCTTCATGATAAGTGAATATCAAATTTTTATGGAAAGACAAAAGACATCCACCCTAATGTTCACAGTGCACATTGTGAATCAGTGTGTTTGAATGTGTATTAACTATACATAGTGATTCAGTAGAATTAATTTATACACAGTATGGCTAAGTAGAAGCATATTTTTTTTCAATCTAGAACAGGCTTGTAAATACTACTGCAGTATGGTGACAAATGTAAATGATGAAGAGGGACAATACTCACTGGTATATACCTGTGATTTTCAGATTGAGTAATCCCTAGGAACTATAATATTTTACAGAAGAAATAACCCAAATTCTTCTTTCTCCCCATCATGACCTGCAACAGATCATCAAGTATTTTCTGTCACAAGGAAGCAAGAGTGAAATGAGTCTTACAGCCTGCAGACTGTGAAAAATGCCTTCAATAGTGGGCAGTGGAGCAGGATGTGATCCTGGTGTGTACTTCTCAGTGGACAATACTCTTGAATAGTTGGTGTAAAAGGAGGGGTATATTCTTTTTTTCTTGAACCACATATTTTACTAAGTCATCAGAGGAAGACTGGAAGTGAATCTTGGTACCTAATGTGAAGAGAAATGGCTTAGTCAATGTGTTCACATGCCTGCATGTTACATAATTCAGAGTATGCTATCTAGTCTGGCAAAATAATTTAAGGAAGCCTCAGGCTCTGAATAAGAGTAGTGCTTAGTTTAGGCACCATGTCACAGACAATGATTTGGGATAGGAATCGGAAAAGAAGAAAGGTGTAGGCATGAAGTGTTAAATGTCATCACAGAAGCTGAACTTATGCTTCTCAGCGTGCTCATTCATCAGTGGCAGTACAGTTTAGAGGATTGTCTAATTAGGTGTAATCAACTGCCAGCTGATGAGCATAGCACTTCATTTGCATTTATCAGTGTACTAATGAATAATCCTTCTCATGCCTACACTGACCGTAAGCTCATAGTAATGATAGGTTATTTCACACGTTAACTTTATTACATTCACAAGGCTTCTTTATGCTATTTTAAATATCTCTAGTCTATACAAGCTTTAGCTTAGGCTTTGCTTGAACTGTCACCAAATGCACTGTACTTACTACTAGTACAAAAACATCACACAAAGAACAGAAGAAAAAAAAAATTATTTAACTTTAGTAGAAGTCTTCGAAAAGTCTACTATGTAAATGGACAATTTCATCAAATACCTTTTAATTGACACTTGAGGGGTGCCAATTCCAGGCCAGATCACAGTTGCTGCTGTGACTTAGAAGACCCTATTAGTCTTGTTAGAGATGTTTCTCCCTCTGGAATAGTTCAAAACAGGGTGATGCACAGACGTTATCTTTGGCCTCGTATCACGTGAATTTGGTATCGTGTGTTGAGACTAATTTTCACAGAAATTTATGATGTCTTTCATAAGCTATAGACACATGTTCCTTAAGCCTAATGTTCTTCCAGAACAAGACCCAAAATCTGTGTTTTGGGCTGTCTTTAGTTGCCTTCTGTCATTTCAGACGCCACCAAAGAAAAAGAAGGAAACCTGATAAGCAGCATTTTTCAGCTGTCACAAATAATTGTCTAACTGGTAGCAAAGTAGTTTCATCAGTTGATGATGCAAAGTAACATCCGTATCTTGTTGCTGTGTCATCTTTCAGAGCTTTTGATCTTAATAAGTTTCTAGTGGTCTTTTTCTCCTCCTTCTCCTCTATTTTCTAAACAAAATTCGTTAACATAGTGAAAGGAAGAAGAGACTCAAATGTCTGGGGGATTGACAGTGAGGCAGCTGTGTGTTCCAAAATAGTTTAAAATAGAAGTTACATAATGCAGATGATATGTTTTGTTACTACGTACCCAAAACATGTTAGGTTTTTTTAAACTCTTAAGATTTTAAAGTTTTTTATCATTATTATTTTCTAGAAAGCAAATAGCGTAAACTTCCACACCTCTGGTTAAATAAATCTCCTTGTTTGTTGCCTCTTCTGTGTTTTATGGACACAACCTGGTACAAGGATTAATCCCTAGAGTTCTACAAGCAAACTGAAATTGATTTTCATCACAGCAGTCAACGGTATTCCTGCAAGGGTGGGTTTGCAAGATGACTTCCTAAGATTGTCAGTGAACAGTGACAGTCTCATTGAGCATACTGTTGAGCTCCTGATATTCTTAATTATGGGAGTTCTATTTTATTTAAATAGCAGTAGGACTAAATGCTTTTGCAGGAATGTCTTACAATTAAGTTGAACTGCTGTGTCCTATGCAGGGATTGAGCAGCTGTAGATTCCTAGCTGAGTGGTACCATTTTTGAAGGCTTGCCAGAAGTGTTCAGTGTACTTTCTTATGGAAATATCAGCAGGATCACAAGTCAGTTTGCACATTAAAGAGTAAATTGCGGAGCCTTTTTGCTACAGAGGATTAAACATTAATAATCCCTTTGAGAAACTATCATTTGGAGATGCATTCTGTAGAGAAAAATTCATCTTTGACATTTGATTTCAGGCTTCACATACTTTATTGGACTAAGGGCATAAAGTAGTTCTAAGTTTGCCAATGATCATTTTCGCTTATTTGGAAAGTAAAGTATATTGTGATTACCATAAATAAATGTTAAATGTAATCGGATTTATTTTAAAGAAATGCCATGGCATCAAACTTCTAGTTGCATTACCAGGTAATTAAGAGAATGCAAAATTTAAATTACATAAGCCAACCTAAAACATACCTAGCTTCAGTATTTTAATCTGGATTAGATTATATATGTTTAATAAAACTACACATTCAAACACATTACTAAATGGAAATATTAATATATGGTATTTATAGCTTATATTTTCTTAAGTAATATTTTGCACATACTGTTCCAAGAGTNACAGATTTAATGAAAATGAAAATTGAAAAAATGTCACCTATACAAATTTAGTATAAAACCCAAGACCCCCTGATGGTGATTATCTCACCATCACCACTGATGCTGTAGAGCAGGCATGGGGAAAGTCCGTGACTAGACCCAGTGGCAGATGGGAGCTGTGTTCAGGAGCTGGATTCTGGAACTGAATTCAGGAACACACAGAACAGAGTCCTTCTCAGATGCCAGCCATTGAAGATGTGATGAAGAAGCCGGAAGAGAACAGAGGAGACAAATCCAAGATCTTGACCCTTATGATCTCTCTGCTTTATAGTGAATATGATGTATATGGGATGGAATCCCTCACTGGTCAGTTTAGGATCAGCAGTCCTGGCGGCTCCTCCCCACAGGTGTGGTCTTTTACTTTTTGCAGCCCTCAAGGGGTGCAAGGTACACAAGGTACACAAGGTACCATGGTGCCCTCCTGTCCTCAGTCAGAGGAACAGAGGTGCTCTCTCTTCTGTGAGGACACTGACAAAAAGGAAAGTAGATCAGCAAGCTGGCAGGTAGTACACAAGGTCCAGCAGTGGCCTTGGTTTGCACACCAATCCTTGGTACTAATTCTGTGAAAACAAACTGCTAATACCGGAAAGTTCAGTTAATTAGAAGAACAGATCTGTGAAGTAAAATCATTGGAAAAAATTCGTTCTGTTCTCACTCAAAGCTGGATGCATATAGAGNCATTGTGTACCCGTAGAGGCAGACTTTGGAGAACGTTAAGTAGTGATGTTATGTTACGCTACATGCTACCTTATGTTTTGTAATGTTATGTTATTTTCACCGTTTTTTCATCCAGTTACTTAGTACTTGCATACTGTTGTAGTTTAGGGTCTCTGCAGCCTGGGTTTAACCTCAGCTGGCAACTAGTCACTACACAGCTACTCGCTCACTACCCACTGCTTGGATGGAGGAGGGAATCAGAAGAGTCAAAGTGAGAAAACTCTTGGGTTGAGGTAAAGACAGTTTAATAAGTAAAGCAATGTCCACACACAGAGGTAAAGCAGGCAGGTGTTCAGCCATCTCCAGGAAAGCAGGGCTTCATCATGCATAATGGTTACTTGGGAAGACAAACACCATCACTCCAAATGTCCTTCCCTCCTTCTTCCCCCAGCCTTGTATGCTGAGCATAACATCATATCATATGGACTATCCCTTTGGTCATTTGAGGTCATCAGTCTCAGCTGTGAACCCTTCCAGCTTCTTGTGCACCCCAGGCTTCTCACTGATGGGGTGGTGTGAGAAGCAGAAAAGGTCCTGACTTTGTGAAAGTGCTGCTCATTAGTAAAAAAAGGTACCTGAGTTATCAACAGTGTTTCCAGCACATATCAAAAAAACATTGCCCCATATTAGGTACTATGAAGAAAATTATCTCTATCCCAGGCAAAATCATCACAGATAAACATTGATTTCATGTCATTGTCAAAGTGGGACAGAATTAAGGAAGTTCGGTTTGGATTGCAGTGTAGTCAGGGCATGACATGGAGACCCATTATGCTCAATTAGTAGGTTCTTCCAGTTCAGCAAATCCAGGATACCTGTCCTGCTCCTATCCTCTCCTTTGCAGTGCCTAACACCCGTGCTTCCGGTGCAGTCCAGCCCAGAAATCCCAAAAATATTTTATGTAACAGACATTAACTTGAAACATGAAAATTTCCATGCAGTTGTCCTTGTGTCATCTCATACACCAGATGCCTGTGCACACTCAGGTGGCACATGGTTTCTGGCACTCTAGAGACCTCACTGAAAACTACTGGTTTTTTTATTGCTTGACAAGAACATGATTCATTTGGGCAATGTGTTTATTACTGGCAAATTGAAGACAAGTAACATCCTTCTGTATTCATCAGCATATGTTTTGTGGGAAGTCTGAAAATGACTGTGTGTAATTAATAGTGGTTAGACACAGCAATGGTTTTTAGTTACTACCCTACCATAGGTTTCATTTCTGTGTCATTCAGGATTCAAAAGAGTAAACCCAAATTTATGGAACTAGAATATGAGGTTTCTGACAGTATGTTTGACATCTTCAACTGCTGAATAGTACAGGAAACACTTGTTTTTTCTTTGACTAATTTATCAATAATTATTATATTGTTGGAGAAAAAAATAAATGAGCATACAGCAAAATTTCTTATGAGTGCTTTTCTCTCCCTGTGAAAGCAGTTATCAGCAAGACTGTTCTTGTGCTGACACTGAAATTTCTGGCCCCAATCTCTCACCCTTCATTAGAGCATTGACATGCTGGACTTTTGCTGCCTTGGTGAATGATCAGTGTTCGAATGACAGGGTGGTGGGCAAAGTTTGCTTGTGAACACTGCTCATCCATTGCACTGGCAGCATCTTCTACCTCCTAAGAGACTGAATGGACAGAGTAAAGCACAGATAGCTGGCTAGGAAGGAGGTCTGTCTTCTGCAAAAAAACCTTTTGCAACAACAGCATGTAGAGACAGTATGAGTAAGGTCCAGTTTGACCCCTGCCAATGAGTGGGTTTTGGTTGTTTTTGTTATGTTTTTGTGGATTTCCCCTCCAAATAAGCTGGTTCCAGTTAGATGGAAAGGTTTACCTGACAAGGTTTTGTCTCTTTCCGACTTACTGTTTCATAGTATCTTGCATACTGTGAGAGGAATCCTCAGAATAAAAATGTTTAAGTAAAAGAACTGACAAAGTAACATTCTTTTTAAAGTCTTTCAAATGTGTCTCCCATAATATCCTTGTGAAGAAGCTCAGGAAGTGTGGGTTAGAAGAGCAGATAGTAAGATAGATTAGTAACTGGTTGGACAATAGAGTCCGAAGAGTGGTGGTCAATGGTGCCAAGTCCAGCTGGAGTGCTATAACTAGTGGAGTCCCTCAGGGATCAGTGCTGGGACTGGTCCTGTTCAACATCTTTATCAATGACATTGACGACGGGGCAGAGTGCCTTCTCAGCAAGTTAGATGGTGACACAAAGATGGGAGGTTTGTCAGATACACCTGAACACTGTGCAGCCATCCAGTGAGACTGGGACAGACTGTATTG
>VWZY01005164.1:60289-71041 GCA_013399075.1 Chloroceryle aenea | reverse complement strand
ACCAAAAAAAAAACCCAAAACCCCACAACAAGAAAAGTGTGCCTTATTAGGAAACTTTCTGCAGATGATTTTGAGAACTAAACCCTTTAACAGGACCATATGTGCACATCTACTTGAAGGAGGATAACGGAAACAAAATCACTTTATGTTTTGAGCAAGAAGATTTTCCTGAATTTCTGTATCAGTGATAGATGTCAGTCAAATAGAAAAAAATATCTAAATGTATTTGTGTATAAAATTACTGTTGTAGAAGACTTGTTTAGTTAAGCAGCAGTCAAATTTAAGGCAGCTCTATCTCCTTCAGCTGCTATTACCTGCACTCATTTCTTTATAAATACAATAATTTGCATCTAAATAAGAAGTCAGGTCTAAAAATTAAGACTCTTCACACAAGTTCTGAGAAATACTGAGAAATCTTTCTAGCAGGGTGGTTTTGAAGGGCAGCATATAAGCCTTTTGTGGCTGGAAGCATTGAATCATAGAAATGGTTTTGTTGGAAGAAACCTTTAAGTCATAAAGTCCAACTGTTAACACAGCACTGCCAGGTCACTGCTAAACCATGTCCCTCAGTACCACACCTACACACCTTTTAAATAACTCCAGGGATGATGACTTCACCACTTCGCTGGGCAACCTGTTCAAATGCTTTACAACCCTGTCTGTGAGGAAATTTTAACATATCCAATCTAAACCTTCCCTGGTGCAATTTGAGGCCCTTTCCTCTTGTCCTGTTTCTTGTTACTTGGGAGAAGACACTGAGTCTCCACCTTGCTACAACTTCCTTTCAGGTAGAGCCTTCTTTTCTCCATGATAAAGCACCCCAGTTCCCTCCCTCTTTCCTCCTAAGACATGTTCTCTAGACCCTTACACCAGCTTTGTTGCCCTTCTTTGGACATGCTCTAGCACATCAGTGTCCTACTGACAGGCCCAAAACTGAACACAGTGTATGAGGTGTAGCCTCACTAGTGCGGAGTACAGGGGGACAATCGCTTCCCTATTCCTGATGGCTACCCTGTTTCTTATACGAGCCAGGATGGTGTTGACCTTCTTGGCCACCTGGACACACTGACGCATCTTTTCACTCTTGGGATATAGTTGTCTCTTATGCCACTCTAAATAGTTACTTCCTTGCTTTACCACTTAGAAATGAAAATTGAGTATTTCAGCACGGGAAAGAGGTGAAATTTATGAACACATTTTCCTGTGCTGTACATGAGTTATGTACATCATATGTAGAGTATATGCCTCTTACGAGAAGGGCCTTCTCAAAGAAGTTCTTCTGTTCAAAGATCAGAGAGGGAAAATGCAGATTCTTAGTCCAATGCTTACCAAGGCTTATGGTGTAAATATCTGTGTTTGTAGATGTAATATATGTATAGATTGTTCTATTTTCTTCAACATGTGATTTAAATGGAGATGGGCAAAAGTTTCAGATAAGTGATTGTTTACCCCATCTGAATAATGTTTTTGTAAAAAACTGCTGTTGGTTAAAGTTTGGCTTCAGCCTTTACTTAGTAAAGCATTTTACTGTGTATCTTAATATGTGTTTTACTTTAGCATTTACTGTCATACAGCTTACAGTACTGCTGTCTGGGATCTCAGCAGTGTTGAACTGTTTTCTCTGTAGGTGTTGTAAGTCCAGTAAATGTTTGAGGGTGAGGAAGTTCAGTTCCTGCACAGCTGAGGTTCTGAACAGCCTTTCTGTACCAAGCTGTGCATACACATGTACACACACACAGACAGAGCCAGTATTCTCAGCGGGTGTGTTGTGGGGTTTGCAAATGCCCTGTTGTGTGTCTTTAGTGAAAAACATTAATGCCATAGAGATACCTACATAAAGCCAGACTGTAATAACATAAATATAGGTGGAAGAAGCTAGTGAACTGCGTCTTCTGAAATGGGACCTTGTTCAGGTCACAATGCCTAAAGGTCCAAAGGATTATTTTTATGTTGTTAGAGAGGATGTCTGTCTGTTGTTTGGGATTTTTTTATGCCTCAGGTCCAGACATAATTGATACTCAACATTTTCCTTCTGCAATTGATGGAGTCCCTATCTCAGCACTTTGGAAGATCATGCTGACAAATTAGAAGCTTAACTCAAAGCAATTAATTTACAGTGATTCTGCCCAACATGATGTCTACTAAACTTCTGGTGATGTGCAATTTGGCTTTCAGATAATAGAGAAAAGGTGGCATTGTCCCACCTTTCTTATCTTTTCTTTCTGACTCAAACACATTAAAAATATATAAAGAAACAAGCTTTCACAAAAACTGAATAGTCAACTGATTTGTAGCATCCTATGAAAAATATGGGCACTATTCCTGGGTCCTTCATGTGCATTTTTTCTACAACTTAATGATGATTAGAGTATCTCTAAGCCTAATGTGAAATATTACTGAAGTATAATTACATTTTCTTGCTCAAAAGCACAGCCATTTATAATAGCTATTATGGTTTCTAAATGTGTTTATTACAGAGAATTTGCTGAGGAAAAAAAAAATAATTACTTAGCTCTGTGATGTTTCTGATTCAAAAAAATCAGTAACAACCTACTGTTGGGTTTATTGTAATTTTCATTAAAGCAGCTGGTATTGGCCATTCTCAGAGTAAGGATATGAACTGTTGTTTTGATACAATACAATAATTCCTGCTTTCCTTTGAAACCATCTGTTTCTACCTCTGTTCTCAGTATTTTTAGCATTGGTGAGCAATAGTGTAATACTCATGAATATTCACAAAAGCTCTGAGTTTTTGTGTAAGTTTCACAGAATTTGATTTACGTGTTTTAGCTGAGTTAATTTAATACAGGAGGCTATACTGAAGTTCTAGTTTGTTTCCAACACAAAATTAAGAACTTTTAAGGAATGGCTGTGAGTAGGATAGGACAGTCTAGCAGAAACAATGCAATTTGCAGGATTTGGATTTGGTTTTGGAGTTGTTTTTGTTTTGTTTTGTTTTTACTTTCAGTTGAAACATTATGTAAACATTTAACCTCGGAAGTAAGCAATAGTATATCCAGGACTTTTCATCAAGAAGTCATGAAGTGTTTTTTTGCAGCAGCACCAGAAAGAAGTACACAGTTAAATGAATGGATGCCTACCATAAGCTACATTTAAGCATGTCTTAGATCAAAAGAGATAAAAATATAACACGTACATTCAAAGCAAACATTTGATTACAAGTTACTCAGAATAATTAAATTCCTTGCTCAGAATGCACATAGCCCCCCTGATCTGACAGGCTTGGAGTAATGTGTGAAGGCTATTTTCTTTTTTCAGCACCATTCACAAATCTCTGAAATTGCTGTAGTTAAAATATTGATAATGAATAACTCAATTACCTTCAAAAGGATTTTGCTGCTTCACAGTTTAACATTTTAAGATGGCACCAGTTATCAAATGATCTCCTCTTCCTTGTCCCTTAGTATTTTTCTCCTTCCTGGACATAATAGAGAACCAACATTGATAGATCTGCACACTTGGAGTTTTATGCTGAAAGTCATATTCTAGCATGGAAGTTGAAGTTTTGCATACATTCAAAATGTAGTGATCTGGTTTGAAATCCTGATTGTTACTGAGGTGACTGAACAGTCCTCTCCAAATAATAATTCAAATTACTGAAAATAGGAGAGAGGTTCTCAAGAGAATTAATTGAGCAACATTTTCAAAAAAAACCCAAAGCTGAGTCACTTCTTTCATATTGGCTTCTGCAATAATAATGCAAATCTTTCTCTATTACATGAAGAGTTCCAAAAAGTTTGTTCTAATCAGATCATTGGAGGTAGTGAAATTAAGAGAATATGAAAAAGCAAGACTTTATGGATAGAAGCCAGTCAGGAGACTAGTTTGAGAACAGGAACATCAAAAAAGGGAATATTCAAGGAACTGTTTCAGTCTTGTGTTCTTTTTGATCAACATCATTTACTTAAAATACAGATACAATAATTAAAAGTGAAAAAAAAAAAGTCTTTGCACTAATCTTTCAAAATAACCAATAAAAATTGTATGTATTCTTCAAAGCAATCCTTCGTTTTATGTGATCGTGACATGATACGGATATCTCAGCCCATTTTTTTTGATAGTAGTTATCATGAGTAAACAACATATCATTTACTGCATAAATGTTGCAATTAATTGACAGTATCATTTTTATCTCCAGCAATAACCATTGCTGCTTTTTTAGAAAATGTAATATGATAATTGATGCTGAAATTTGCTCATAGTGTGCACACAGATTTAATGGCTGTACAGAATTGCTGTGTGATAAGGAGGCCTAAGACACCATTAGGGACCTTTGAATTTGTTTTATGCAAATACTTGGGAGGCAATGCATCCAAATCTACAAGAAATCAGCAATAAATACAAGCAGGAGAAGTGTCACTGAGAAATAACTGGATTTTTCACATCTTTTCTGTCTTCTGGGACAAGAATAGATCTGTAGGGTCTTAATGTTATCTTCTATTCTATGCGGTACCCACTTTTCAATATCTTTTTTCTTTTTTTTCCTGAAACCAGTGTTGCAGAATTGTGGTTTGAAAAAGATTTTTTTTTTTTTTTGAGGATATTGGATATTCTGAAGTCTTTACAGAGACTCTTTGTAAATGTTTTTTGCCTACTTTTGAATGTGAAAAATAGAATAGCAACATGATGCAGCAGCAAGGGCAAGTCCAATATAATCTCTAGAGTGCTTACAATATTGTGCACATTCTTCTTTTTTTATTTTTTAATGAAAACCTGCTATAAAATCAAACTGTTTGCCGTACCATAGAGGTATTATTAATCATGCCTAAATTTAAATTGAATCCTCTTTCAAGCAATCACTTCTGAATTTTGAATGATTTTAGATTAGAGGTGCAAAAAAAACCCCACAACTGTAAAATTTCAATTTGAAGTAAATTTGATGTATTTTTACTATTTTTGCTTACTTTCAGTCTTTCTACATTGCACAATGTAAGTTACTCTGAGATCGGAGTTTGTGGCTATAATTTTTTAATCAAGATGATAATAACAAAAGGGACTATTCAGAATTTTTGTTCTTTTTGCAGGCCTTTTTTTCCTAACATTTGTGAAGGAAAATGCAAAGACCATTTTAAAAACTATGTTATGACATTTTTTATTATTAAATAAATAAGACACCAGTTTCCAGTTCTGGTCTCCCCAGTTCAAGATGGACAGAAAAATGCTAGAGACAGTCCAGTGGAAGGCTATGAAGATTAAGGGACTAGAACATCTCTCTTGTGAGGAAAGGCTGAGAGGCCTGAGGCTGTTTAGTCTGGGGAAGAGAGAAGTGAGAAGGGATCTTATTAATATTCACAAATATCTGAAGGGTGGGTGTCCAGTAGAAGGCACCAGTCTCTTTTCACTGGTGCCCTGTGATAGAACAAGGGGCAATGGTCACAAACTGTAATACAGGAAAAATTTGCACCTCAACATGAGGAAAATTTCTTTACCGTGAGAATAGTACAGGCTGGAACAGGCTGCCCAGATTGGCTGTGGAGTTTCCTTCTCTAGAGAGTTTCAAAACCCTGTTCCTGTGTGGGCTGCCCTGGGTGGTCCTGCTCTGGCAGCAGGGTTGGACTCAATGATCTTCAAGAGTCCCTTCCAATCCCTACCATTCTGTGATTCTATAATCCTATGGTAATAACAAAATTGCTATCTGAAACAATTAAAATCTTATCATATTTCAAGTTAAAGGAAGACAGAAATTGTAATTTATGTATAGAGTTAAAGCCTACATACATACATGGCTTAGGTATTTACAGCATATTCTCGTGTGCCAGATATGCATATCAGCACATACTAAAAACGTAATGGGAAGGAGAAAATGGGTCTTTTGGGCAGGCCAGAGATCATATAATCAAGTATCTGGCTTAAAACAAGGACCCTGGATGAGCACATGCTCATCACATACACATTTTGTGCTTTAGTGGACAAGTTTGAACAGAACATTTATATCTCTTTGGAGTACAGAATATTGGGATTTATTGCAGAATGTTTCACAGCAGATCTGTGGGACCTAAATCCAATACAACTAGTGCTAAGACTTCATGAGGGTTACAGAAGCACATGTAGTGTATTGTACAAGGTACACTCTCTGGTTTAGTTACTAATCCTACAGGTATTGCTATGGTATCAACACATCTCTTTAAAGTAAGTGCTACCTCACACTAGGAAAAAAAACCCACGAAATTGATTTAGCAAGTCTTGTTCAATATTTGATTTCAGTTAGAAACCTCTGAAATGTATTTAGTCTTAGATCCTTTTATAGCTGACACTGACGAGACAGAATTTCCTTTCCAAGTCTCATAAATGTAAATAGTTGCAGCAATGACATTTCTACCATTTAACCCTAGAGGGGTTTCAGCCTTTTCAGTTGTTAGCCAGGTTAAGGGATTGTGATCCATCAACTGAATGAAGCATCTGTGAAAGTAATACTTTAAAACTCCCTAGAGACCACATCTTGTACAACGTGTCATCATTATGGCTGTACATTCAGAGTCTCTAGATAGCAATGCTTCATGTACACTACTGGAGTTTCTTCTTACTGACATCTTCAGTTAACACAGAACACAAGCATTGCATTCCTCTGCATAAAAAAAGCAGATCATAAAATACTCATTTCTAGGCAGAATCCAACACACTGTCAGTAGGGAGTAAGTTGCCCGTCATTGTCATGTGAAGCTGAAAATCATGTATATACTTCTGTAAGAAAATCTGTGCTTAATGACCACACTGGGTTTTTTCATTGTTTCTGCAAGTACATTCAGACTTCATTATTTTTTACTTGCATTACCAGTACAATTCAAAAATATTTGTAGTGACCTTAATACAAATAGGTCTATATAAACAAAAAAATCCAAACCAGTCAGGTGAGAGCAGTCACAGTATTATTTACTGGAATGATGTATGACTTGTCTTAATTATTTTACAATGAGTTTCACTGACTTACAAGACGAACTGGAAAGATGTTTAAAGTTAAAATGCTAGAAAATATAAATGGACATTTTCTTTCAGGGATAATGCATAGGTGCTTTCTTGGAACTTTTCAGGTAAATCCAATCTGTCATTTGAAATCACTATAAGAGACTGACATCACTAAAAATATTTCTGGAAATTACATTTAAGCAGATGCAGAAATACCTGGTGTTGAGTATTTTGAAGAGCTATGACCTGTGTATGTTTGTGGAACAAAAAGTGTCCTGAGTGAAAGTGTTAGTTAGATGACATTAAAACTGAATTCCAAGAAAAACAGAGTGGAATGTTCATTTATCACAGTTTGCTTAAATTAAGAAATTTAAGATAGAAAAATATGTTCATTATTCTTTTCTAATGTGGGAGAGTAGGAGTAAAGCCATAGTGCTGAGTTACCGGGCAGAGTAGCCCAGTTGGAGAAAATTCAAAGGTGAAAAACAAGAGCAGCTGGAGGTTGAGGAAGAATTTCTTCTTAGAGAATGTGAAAAAAGCAAAGCTTTTAGAGATGACGTTGTCTAAAAGCTGCTGAAGGGAGCAGAAGAAGTTGTTGCCCGGATGTATGTAAAGTAAGACAAGTACAAATTAATTAAAAATTCACTGAAAATATGAGAAGGGATCACATATGTTACTTATGACAGACCTTTGCCTGGATAAAATTATTCTTTCTACAGGTGTGTGTTTATACTGTTCCTACAAGTAGCAGCAAATAGGAAACCTTTTTGGACATTGTCATTGCTAGAGAGAAGTGTAATACTCCTCTTTCTCCTCTCCCTAGAAAACACAATAGTGTCTTTAGTGGTCACATAATGCCCTGACCTTGGAAACTGGTATTTGGGCTGATGTCTGTTCCTGAAGAAAGAATTTAGCTTTTATTTTATTTATTTTTCATTAATGCAAGGAAGAAGCTGTTCTTGCAGTTTCACCAATGATGCTTAAACACAAAGCAGTGAGGAAAACAGTATAATTCTCAGTCCTTCTAAAATGACCACTGAAGCTAAAATATGTTCTGTGCCACAGCTGTTCTCAACTAAGTAATGTTGCTGCTCAGACTTTTTATGTAGAATCTTCATGCAGTCAATCTGTCCAATGATGAACAACACAATGATAACATTTTTGTTGGAAACTACTCAAAAAAATAAAAATGTGAGATTGCCATTTATAATCTCTGTCTGTTGTCTTTGCATTACGTAGCTCTGTAGCTGTTCTCTCTGGTCCTCATGGTTAAAGCCTTGCAATTGCCATTAGACTCCACACAGAACTGTAACTGTACTGGTTAGAAGAAAAGAGCCTTCTTAGACACTTTGACACTTTCATACAGAGCCTCTCTCTTTTCAAAGACCTTTTGCTAGGAAGCTAAGTTTCTAGTAGTTAATGGAAACAGTGGGAGGTAAACCCAGATGTCTGTGGTGTCACAAAATACTTTTTAAATTTGGACATCACTAGGGTACTATTTTTTTTTCTCTAGTTTATGCATAGAATGGAAAGCTGATTCGATTGTCTTGCAGTTACAGGATGTGCCTAAGATTTATTTGATCTAAATTAATTTCCCAATTTTAATTTCCTCCACAGCTTTTGTCAAGCTATATAATCTTCCCATTCCTTTATTTCTTAGTTTTAAACCTGGATAAGTGGCATAATCTGTCTTGTCTGTTTATATAAGCTTTCCAAAATAAAGGTGTTTTATCAGTCATTTGAACTTTTTCAGGGGCCAAATGGAGACAATAGCATCATTTAAAAATACATGGATGACAAAGAAAAATCTTTATATTAACTTTAATAAATGGTTTGCCTTTTGGAAAAAGGTTATATGTGAAGAGAAAAATTATTTGAGTAAATGTTTTGTAAAGAAATATAATAAGAATACAACATAAATGAAAATTTTCAGTGTTTTTGACAGAGGAGAGGGAGAGGAATAAGTTTTTTGTAATCATTTATTAATAGGTAGCTTGACAAGACAGATAGTTGCATTCAATCCCATTTATCTATCATAAACAGAAATGCCATCAGCTGGGCAAAAGTTTTACCATAATCTGGATCCCTAACTTTCTGAAGGACTGCAGTAGAATAGACAGGAAACCTGGAAATAGACAGGTTTATTTTTCCAAAAGTTAGAATCCTAGATAATGTACATTTTTTTATTCAATAAGCTGAAAAACTAAGTTTTGTCTAATTTGCACCATTTTTATCATATAATTTCTCTGAATTTAGCAGAGAAATGATGTAACAGAATTGTCCATGGAATTCCACATCTTTTCTCTGAGTTTATGATACTTGTATATTTCTCCCCTACTTACATAAACCAAACATTTTTCTTACGTGGTCTTTTCACTTAATTTAACTCTTTTATTTTAGTTTTTTTCTTTAATTTTGATTTAAATGAATGTGACTTAAAAAAAAAAATCCTTAATATTTTCTTAGTCTTTATCATTGGCCATGTGGATTGACCATGGGCACATCTATTTATTTGCATTGCAGTTTATAATATAAAAAATACTGGGTTTGAAATTTTATAATATGTTTGACTTACTCATGAGACATCCCATTTTCAGATTTGCTTTCTGCATCTTTTTCTTGTTCAGGAGGAACTCTTTGGTTGATGTAGGTAAAAATACAGCTTAGCCACTTCTGCTGTTTTTATTTCTCCTGTCATTTCTTCAGATGGTGAAATAAGTAGTAATGACTAAGCTTATAGAAAATGTTGAACAGTTCACTTGCTTTGACACAAGTCCCAAGAGATATCAGTAACCTTTGCAGAAAAGATAGTGAAGGGCAATATGGTGACTGTAACTCTTAGGTTGGATGTCTTCTTATCAAGAGCTGCAGTAATGTCTTGGTTTATTCACGCTATATGCTCTCATTAAAAATGCAGACTTCAGGCATATCACATGCTTAAAATTCAGCAACAGTGAAATCACTGCATCTTACAAAAATTTACTCTGTCTTACAAGGAAATACCTGTTAACAATGTGTTAAGATGAACTCAAGAGAAGAAAAGGTCATCTGAATTATGAAAATCCATTCCTTCCATAATGTTATAACAGTAATACTCATAAATGAGTCAGTCTCTTTCTGACAAGGCCAAATGCTAGTCTATACACAAGACAAGGCCAAATGCTAGTCTATACACAAGCCAATGCCTTCTTTATCTAGCTTATATTGACAGCTATATTACTATTGTTTTGTTTTGTTTTGTTTTTTCTTACCTACACACTCACTTTACATGTAGCCTTCTGAAAAGATGATACAGCTTTTTATAGCAGTTAAGAAATGAGGGCAGCAGTCCCATCCCTCTTCACTGTTATGTTTTTCAACTTTAAATTCCTTCTAGACCTAATATCAAAGAATTCAGGCTCAGTAACAAGACCTAATCTGACTGTGATGAGAGAAAACCTTGATTAATAATTAAATGTATATTTTCAGGCAGTGTTGTGGCCTAACCCTGTTGTAGCCTGTGAGTCTGTTTTTTCTTAACGCAAAATACGAGATAGAGATGATAGTACTGAAGTGGGTAGTGCTGCTTGGAAAGTATGGTCGCATGTGCTGCTGAATTCATAAACTGAAGACTGACATTAGTCTTATCTTTATCTGTGAGATGGTCAACAATTGAAATAGAATGGGTTTCTGAGTTACTAAGATAGAGTACATAGTGTTTGACATTTTTTCTTCTCAGCTTCCTGAAGCCTCCAGAACTATGATAAATATTGCAGATGCAGCATTCCTCTAAGTTCTGCCACATTTACAGGAAGCCTGGATATATAATCTTGGAAATCTTTTTTTTTT